>JBBMEF010000028.1:3473182-3484299 GCA_037832685.1 Sicyos baderoa
CGCAACGCCGTATCTTGTCGTCATGCCGCAACGCCGTATCTTGTCGTCATGCCGCAACGCCGTATCTTGTCGTCATGCCGCAACGCCGTATCTTGTCGTCATGCCGCAACGCCGTATCTTGTCGTCATGTCGCAACGACGTATCTTGTCGTCATGTCGCAACGCCGTATCTTGCCGTCATGCCGCAACGCCGTATCTTGCCGTCATGCCTTATCTTGCCACCATGCCGACACGCAGTATCTTGTCGCTATGCCGACACGCGGTATCTTGTCGCTATGCCGACACGCGGTATCTTGTCGCTATGCCGACACGCGGTATCTTGTCGCCATGCCGACACGTCGTATCTTGTCGCCATGTCGACACGCCGTATCTTGTCGCCATGCCGACACGCCGTATCTTGTCGCCATGTCGTCACGTCTTATCTTGCCGCCACGTCGTATCTTGCCATCATGCAGCCACGTCGTATCTTGCCATCATGCTGACACGTCGTATCTTGCCATCATGCCGATACGTCGTATCTTGCCATCATGCCGATACGTCGTATCTTGCCATCATGCCGACATGTCGTATCTTGCCATCATGCCGACTCGTCGTATCTTATCGTCATGCCACCGAGCCTTATCTTTCCATCATGCCTTATCTTTTTGCCATGCCGCCACGCCGTATCTTACAATCATGCTGACACGCCGTATCTTGTCGCCATGCCGCCACGAATGACCTTGTCCCACCAATGCTATAAGAGATCATATCTCATCGACGCTATAAGAGGCCATGTTCTATCGACGCTATGAGAGGCCACGTACCATCGACGCTATGAGAGGCCACGTCCCATCGACGCTATGAGAGGCCACGTCCCATCGACGCTATAAGAGGTCATGCCTCATCGTCGCTATAAGAGGTCATGTCCTTCGTCGCTATAGATGACCTTGATGCATTTTTTTTAGTGATGTCACTGCGGCGTGTCTGCAGTAGTGGTCACTGTCCCATATAAGATTGGCTTGAGGTTGAGAAGTTGTCATTACGACTCTTCTCATCTCACATAGACGCTATAAATGACCCTATGCGATAAGAGACCCGATGTTATAAGAGAGACCTTGATGATGTTAAAAGAGACCCTTGATGATGCTAAGAAAGACCCTTGTCGCATTGATGCAATAAGAGTCCCTTGTCCCATAAAAACTTGAAGACGAAGCCATCCATGCCATTCATCAGATCTTGAAGACGAAGCATAAGCGACAACATCAAAACTTGAGGAAGAAGCGACAATATCATAACCTAAAGACGAAGCAATGTCGTATGAAGACGATAACGATTTTATCCTTTTTTGAACTCTTTGATTCCTTTAGCAACATTGGTTTACTCTATTTCTTTGGCATTTTTTTTAGCTTCCATCTATCCGTACTTATGCGTATTATAAATTTGGCACGAGCGAAACTTTCTTCAAGAAGAATGATTTTTTTTAAAGGAGACTGAACTTAAAATTTCTTTTAAAGTGCCCTACGTACCCCTTTTATAAGGAATGGATCAAGTCATGATGTAGTTCGATATATTTTCTTTTTCAAATTTTGGGGGTCGTTCACCTTTTTAACTCATGCTGGCAAGGAGTAGCTTGCAGTTTATACTCATACGTCAAGGAGTAGAATGTAGTTTATACTCATACACCAAGGAGTGACATATCCTTAAGCAAAACATTTTTTAAAGATTTTTTCGTGATCTAACTAATTTTGGGTTTGTTTTCATCAACTATCTTGTAACTTTTACACGCTTCAATTGACATAGGTGTTTCATTAATACCTTTATCGAACTCTTCGATGTTTACATCTTCGATTATGGTGATGTGATGACATGAAAACTCAGATTTCTCTTGTTCAACGTTTTCATCTGGCGAGCTGGCAATAACAACATCGCGAGGTTTAACTTTTAATGAATCTCATGTCTCAATGGTAGCAAAGGTTCTCTTCTTCATTCGAGATGGAACAATGCTACGAATATCTTCTTGACTTCTCATTTTGCTTGAAAGTTTGTATTTTGAAGTTTCTATTAAGCTTTCATGAAAGAGTCCGCCAAAAAAAAACTGACTTGGTATGCTTGGTTTTTTTTTTTGTTGTAGTCACACTCAACCTTTGAGAAATTGACACCATCTGTCAGCACTTGAAGACGAAGTCATCCATGCCATCCGTCAGAACTTGAAGACGAAGCCATCCACAACGTCAGAACTTGAAGACGGAGCAACAACGTCTGAACTTGAAGACGAAGTTGCAACATCAAAACTTAGGGACGAAGCAACGACAACGTCTCAACTTGAGGACGAAGTTACAACGTCAGAACTTGGAGACGAGGTCATCCATGCCATCCGTCAAAACTTGAAGACAAAGTTGGCCTCGAACCTGGAGAGAGTGACGACCTCAAACTTGGGGAGAGCATCAACAACCACCAACTTGGAGAGACATGGGACGTTCAAGCTTAGGGAAAGCACCGATAACATCGAACTTGGAGAGAGCGGTGACAACCTCAAACTTAGAGAGAGCGAGCGACAACAGCCTCAAATTAGGAGAGAGAGCAACGACGATCATGAACTTGGAGAGAGAGACGACGACCTCAAACTTAGAGAGAATGGCAATGACCTCAAATTTGGAGAGAGAGCGACGACAATCTCAAACTTGGAGAGAGCGATAACAGCCTCAAATTTGGAGAGAGCGACAATGACCTCAAATTTGGAGAGAGAGAGAGAGAGAGAGCGACGACGACCTCAAACTTGGAGAGAGCGGTGACAACCTCAAATTTGGAGAGAGGGCAATGACGACGACCTCAAACTTAGAGAGAAAGGCAACGACCTCAAATTTGGAGAGAGAGCGACGACGACCTCAAACTTGGAGAGAGCGATGACAACCTCAAATTTGGAGAGAGTGGCGACGATCTCGAACTTGGAGAGATCAAGCAACGACAATCTCGAATTTAGAGAGATCACGATGACCTCAGACTTGAAGAGGTCGAGCAGCGAAAACCTCACACTTAGAGAGATTGGCAATGACCTCGAATTTGGAGAGATCAAGCAACAAAAACCTTGAACTTAGAGAGAGTACTGACGATGACCTCAATCTTGGAGAGAACAACGACATCCTCAAACTTAGTGAAAGAACGATGAAGACCTAGACCTTGAAGAGGAAATCAACGATCTCAAGCTTGAAGACGATGCAAACGATCTCAAAATTTTATACTTCATGATAAAATATTCTTTGTCGAAACAAAATTTCTCTAGAAATCTGTCAACATTAGTGTTTGACGCTTTAAAAATACGTTGTTTTGTAATTTTGTTTGAGAACTCTTAAGCAGCAGTCTTTGGTGCAACTTTTCTTGGCATGGTTGATTTATTTATGTGAGAGAAGGAGATGAGAGGTAGAGATGGTCCCACTGGGCGTGCATATTTGTTCACACGATATTTTGACAGATATATAGGACCGAGACACGTATAGATTAAGAATTTGTATTTATATATTGATTTGAATATGTGCGAGTGTGGAGTACAATCTCTATTTGTTCCTCTGATTCTTTCTCTCTCATATACAAATATCTCGAGGGCTATCAAGCTTGTTCTCGAGGTGGAATTCGTCTCAAGGGCTTTGCAGCTTGTTCTTGAAGTTGACTTGTTACGAGGGTTTTGCAGCTTATTCTCGATGTTGGATTTGTCTTGAGGGCTTCATATGTAGCTTATTCTCAAGCTTAACTTTGTTGATGTTTGATGAGTCTTTGACTTGATGATTTTTTTGATCGGTCGTTGACTTGTTGATCTTCTATGTTGATCGGTCTCTGACTTTTTGATCTGCTATGTTGATCGGTCTTTGACTTGTTGATCTTTGGATCAGTCGTTGACTTGTTGATTTTTAATTGTTCGTTGACTTGTTGATCTTTGATTGATCGTTGACTTGTTGATATTTGATTGATCATTGACTTGTTGATTATTTATGATGATCAGTCTTTGACCTGTTGATCTTTGATCGGTCGTTGACTTGTTGATCTTTTATGATGATCGGTCGTTGACTTGTTGTTCTTTGATCAGTCTTTGACTTATTGATCTTTGATCGTTCTCTGACTTGTTGATCTTCTATGTTGACCGGTCTCTAACTTGTTGATCTTCTATGTTGATCGATCTTTGACTTTTGATCTTTGAATCAGTCTCTGACTTATTGATCTTCTATGTTGATCGGTCTCTGACTTGTTGATCTTCAGATCGGTCTCTGGCTTGTTGATCTTCTATGTCAATCGATCGTTGACTTGTTGATCTTCTATGTCTATCGATCGCTGACTTGTTCTTCGATTAGTCTTTGACTTGTTAATCGGTTTGAATGATGCACTTGAAGAATATGATGTGTGTTCTTCGTGTTGGCTTGCCGACTTATGGAATTTCTTCATCTTCAAAATGGTTTTGGACTTCAAAAGGGCGTTTGATCCTTGGAGATTTGGAGAGTCTTCAATTTGGTGGAATTCTCTCTGGAGCTTCACATCTCTGCCCCCTTCAAATGAAGGAGAGCTCTTCTATTTATAGAGCTTCTATGGACCATGGACTTGGGCCTTGATGGGCTTGGCCCCTCTAGATTTGGACTTTTCGGTTCGATTCACCAAACAAACTTGGTTCTGCTTTAATTTTGACTCAAATTCGATGTAAACCAACTTTTGGCCCTTGGGAAATATTGTCCCAAAATTAAATTTAATTTTGTCATTAAATTTGAACTAATGACGTGGCAATCTGTGGTTGGTCGAAATTTCTCAGTCAACAGTTACACACGATGTTTTTGCATTTCTATGGTTTGTTTTTTAGTTTATTTTATGGGTGGTTGATTTTTATTTTTCCTTTTAAAAGAATTGAATAGCTACACCATTTTAATATTAGACTACCATCTTTTATGTTTTCATCTAATGCCTTTAAAAAAAAGTTCCAAATATAATTCTCTTCATTTTTATTGAAGATGGATTTGTGGGGAATATCTTGGTGCAAAGATTTATAAAATGGATTATTGAATTGGTCAGTAGCGCAATAGTTTCATTGTTTGGTTGTAAATTAGTTCAACACCAACGTCACATGTTCGATTCCGATAATCGGTATTTGTCTCCCCTTTCTTAATATATACTAAAAAAAATTTATTTATAAAAAATTAGTTCAACATCGGTTGGAAAGGGGAATGAAGCACTCCTTATAAGGGGTGTGGACACCTTTCCCTAGCAAGACGCGTTTTTCCCATTGGGGAGAAGCAAACCCGTGAGGCCAGTGGGCCAAAGCGGACAATATCTTGGCTAGCGATGGGTCGAGGTGTTACATTAAAGGTTTATACTTTTTTATATATATAATTGAAATGCATTGGTCTTAAAAGAGAGGTGGAAGAGTGAAGGTAGATGATAATAAATTTATTTTATTATTATTATTTTGCCACCTCATCCATTTTACTAGGGTTAAATTATTTTTCTAATTCAATGATTAAATTTTTTTTAGAAAGTTGAAGACCAAAATTTGACTTTTAAAAGTTTAGGGACCAAACAGAATAAAAATAATAGTTAAAAGACTAAAATTTATATAATAGTTCAAGGACCAAAATGGTATCTTATCCAAATAAATTTATGTGTCACTCAAATATTTTACATATACCAAATGTAGAGCTCTTATATATATTTGTGTGGGAAGTTTTATTCATTAATGTAATTTCTTTGTGTTCCTATACTTCAAAGAAAGAAAAAAATATATATTATATTATGGGGTAAAACTTTTGGATTTTGGAACATTGTAACTAAATAAAAACTTCAGACTAGAAGGTTTGTTTTTCCTTTTTTTTCTCTTTCTAATGAGCCGTTCATCCATTAAATAATCGGTTCGATTAAATTATTGTAATCGTAAATCTTTTGTACTTTTGGTTTTATTTGAGAACTTCAGCATATACAACAGAAATATCAAGGAAGAAAATCGTCTTCCTCACTCTAATTATCTTCTATACACGATTTCTGACTAGATCATTAGAGAATCAATTTATATTACACCAAGAGTATATGTATACCATTTCCTTTTTATGTATACTTTCCACCAGCACTGCATCTCACAATTGTTCCATGCTTCCTGTGAAAATTTGATGTTCATATGAACTCGTCCTGGTCTTCGAGTGATCGCTTGCGTGCCTTGAGGTTAAGCTCGAGGCTCTTAGGCAGAGGAGGCGTCCTCCCTCTTCGGAACAAGACAGCAAGCGCCCTCATCTTCTTGCAGAGATCAAACACCTGAACCAATATAGACATACATGTATTGAAAAATGATAGGGTAAGAGCCACTAGCTTAACGAATTTGGCGAAAAAAATAGTGAAGTGATCATCTCTTACCGATGAGGCCTCAACCTCAAATACACCTTCACAACCTTTGCCTCCACCTTGCAACAAGTCACAATATCTTGCAGCTTCATTCTCATCTTCAAACACCTGCAAGAGAAACAAGGGTTTTAATGATCAAGCTCTATTTGAAAAGACTGACTTAAGTTTATACTTTGAGACTCTGTATTGTATTTCCGAATATTATTACCGAAAACCGTGCAGCTGACTACAAGTCTGCAATATTATTGAGAATTGTTAGGATCCCACATCCGAAAGAGTAGAGATTTCATAACAATATATAAGAACTACTCCTCTCATCACCAATTGGATTTGAGATTGATGTCTACATTATCTAATATGGTATCAAAGCACATTAAGTCCAAACGGGTATTCGATCCAATAAAAATGAAATTGAGATTCAATAGATAGACTACTCTTCTCATCACCAATTGATTTTGAGTTGGATGTCTACACTATCGAATAGGAACAAATTGGCACTCACAAGTACTCCCTCACGAATATCTTCCACAAGCATCTGAAATTCGATTCCTGCTTTTGACTGTTTTTTCTGATTTTCAGGCCTCCATTTTCCAGCTTTAGAAAACAATAATCCAAGCTCTCTTTCCACTTCACTGTTGAGCAAACAAAGCCGTGAGTTGAGAAGCAAATGTTGAGCAAACAAAATGAGTTATATACCTCCTGTTTCTCCGAGTTTTCATTGTGCATATTTGGTTCTCGTTGTGAGTTAGTACATATACAGGTTTTGAACTTTCTCTCCATGGATTGGCTTCCAACACTGAGTGTAATGATGGAAGGCAGGTAAGATTAAGATATAGAGAGAAACACAAAAATATGGATTTTCACATATTATTCGTAATTCTGACAATTAGCTAGAAAATTAAATTATCCTATCCCATTAGTATTTTTAATCGGTACATATCCTCCCAAGCCGTTGAAAGTTGAAAATCCAATAACATTATCAATGCTTGGCCACCTGCCACCTAATCAGCCCGCTGATCAAAACTAAGAACTCACCGAGTATTATTATTAAACCTTTTTTAAACTAGAACACAAAGTAGTCAAAAAATCATTTATTAATTTTTTTTTTTACTTCAGATAATCCATATAAGTTACTTAACCTGGAACTGTTAAGATATGTTTATGTCTTATCCATGATCATTTAACCGGTGGTCTCGCAACGCACTAAAACCTATACTAAATAGGTAAGTGTGTGTATATTTTTGTATATGGTATTTTATATATTTGAGTCTATTTCCTAATAGGGTTTTACGAGAGGGCACTATATTAATATACGACGGTTGCAATAGCAAAAGGTGGGAATTTAGTGTGCTTACCATCGTAACTGCTGGTATCAAAGGTGTGATGGAGATGCCTTCTCAAAGTATAAGCACGGGAAGAAACACGCTTGACAAACTCATCAGAAGAGGCAGGGATGGCTCCATCTAAGTTAAGCGCAGTCTCCATGTCCACATCCTGCTGGCTTCCATCCTCGCCACCATCCGCGGCTGCTCCGCCCACTGAGCATGAAATTTGTCGCAATTTGGGGGCGGATCGAGGAGCGGAAACGCGAGGCAGTCTCGGGTAGCGGAGGTGGTTGAGGAAAGAGAGGGCGATTCGGCGGCGTCGGGGGCAGAGAGGGCGGCTTCTGGAAGGGAGAAGCAACGACGACGGAGACACCGATGACAGGGAATCCATTGGAGGATACCGATGATTACTTACTGTCAAATTATTGATCGGAATCGGAATCGGAATCGGAATCGGAGGAGGAAATTTGGTATGAGTTTGTGTTCAACTTGGGAACCTACAGGGGGAAGGGGAAAGACAACCCAAACTTGCTTTCCTCAAGTTTACAGATATTTTTGAACACGGAGCCTTGGTTGTGGGACCTACCCAATGAAATTTCTCTTAATTCAACCCTATGCTCTTTTTTTTTCCTTTTTTTTGGGTACAAATTTGTGCAAATGAGTTTATTATTTTTTTTTATTTTTTTTTTCTAAAAAGCAAAAAGAAAAATCATATGACAATTTTATTTTCTACCTACCTGAAAATTTCTCTAATTTACTAGGAGAGATTTAATTACAACATTTATCAAATTTTAGTAAAGTTATACATGTTCGATTGAGTGAGGGACAGCTCCAGGTTCAATTCTAAAATAGTTATTTAACTTTCATTTCAGGAATTTCGAAACAAATCCAATAACAATTAAGTAAAATAAATATATACTTGTATAGTTAATGTTATCGTTTAAAAAATGTTTTTAAAATTAATAATAAATTCGAGGCAATCCAAACTAAAATTTAGGTATACACAAAATCATAATTAAATAAAATAAATATAAACTTTTAACATTTTCTTTTTATTGAATGGCATGTGTATGGTTTAGCTTCATACAATATATTGCTTAAAAAAAGCTTCATTCAATATATTTGTTATTTAGAATCTTTGAGACTAGAATTGTGTGGACGAATTATACCAGTCTTTTCTTTCTGCATTGCTCAAGAATGAGAAAGATTTTGGTGGGAGTATTTGATCGAATCTTTTCTTTCTGCATTGCTCAAGAACGAGAAAGATTTTGGTGGGAGTATTTGATCGAATCAAATCTATTTGATTAAACCGTAATTCAATCGTAATTTTTGAGTTTTTTATAGTTTCTTTTTGTTGGGATCAAATCACGTGGAAGCAAAAATACTTGTAACATGTAAAAGGTAAATATATGCAAATACTTTGAATAAAAAATAACAAAACAATTACTTTTGAACCCTAAACCTAACCTTCTACCAATTTTCTGATTCTCAGCCGCTTGGAAAGGAGATTCGGACACCCTTATGAATTCCAACAGCGTGCGATCGAGAGCTTCGAAGAACCAGAGGCGAGGTTGAGTTTGGCGATGAAATTTGCGAAGAGGATTGTTTTATGAGGATTTTGCTAATATACGAGGTTGATAAAAAGAGAGAGAAACGATGCCAGAGGTAAGTTAATTCTGAATCCCGTAATTGTGACTACACTCGAAGGGATCGTGGAACTCCCTATAACTTTTGGTGAAGGTAACCATTCTACTCTAGCATTTATAAACTTCCTAGTGGTACATGAAAGCTCAGCATACAACGCTATTCTGGGGAAGCCAACAATACATCAATTTCGAGCCGTGCCCTCTACGTATCATCAACTTATGAAATTTCCAACCTTAGGAGGCATCGACCGAGTACATGGAGAACAACAAACATCTCGAGAATGTTACCACACCGCACTCAACGGAACCATAACTGAAGTCAGGGAATCGAAGATCATGATGCACTTCTCAAACATCAGTCGAGATCACAGAGGAAATACTTTCAATAATTGTCACGACACCTAGTTGGTCAATGAATAAATGCAATTCAAGCATACTTGTTAGTTCAACTAAGCATCACTTGAATGGGGGCAACGTGCATGATGATGTCAAAAGTTCAAAGTATTTGTGTTGAAAATTTGTTATGTTGGTAGACAAAACAAGTATAAAATATGGGTTGTAGTGGATGTCAAAACAAGCTACATACCTATGTTATGTTTAATGACAAAATAAACTAAGCACAAGTACATCTGTTGGGATTAGACGTCAAGGCAAACCAAAGACAAAACATAAACCAACTTATGTTATGATCGTTACGATCAATGATGAAGCAAACTAAATTTTAAGATGGCTTCCGAAAGCAAAAATCGGCACATCGTACCAAAAAACGACGTCGTACCAAAAAATGACACCGTACCAAAAATGACGTCGTACCAAAATTTACGCCGCATCAAAAATTACATAATCAACTCATCTTATTCCTGAAATAAACTCAATTTGAAGATGACTCACGAAAGAGCAGATTGGCGCGACATACCAAAAATGACGCCGTACCAAAAATGACGTCGTACCAAAATTTACGTCGCATCAAAAATTACATAATCAACTCATCTTATTCCTGAAATGAACTCAATTTGAAGATGACTTCTGAAAGAAAAGATTGGCGCAACGTACCAAAAAACGACGTCGTACCAAAAAATGACGTCGTACCAAAAATGACGTCGTACAAAAAATGACGCCGCATCAAAAATTTATATAATCAACTCATCTTATTCCTGAAATAAACAAAATTTGAAGACGGCTTCCGAAAGCAAAGATTGAAGCATCGTACCAAAAAGCGACGCCGTACCAAAAAATGACGCTGTACCGAAATTTACGCCGCATAAAAAATTTGTATGAAACCAAAAGTTGATGAGTTATATGAGACGATCTAAGTTGAAGAAACAATGAAAAGTAACAAGCGCACGAGTCAACCGTTTATTTCACAAACTTAGTAATACAACAAAACCAACACCAAGTGCCGGTACTTCAAAATGACCACGGGACCTCAGGATGGCCCAACGTCAAAATAACAACGGGACGACCCTACGTCGAAATGACGAAGGGACCCCATGGTGACCCTACATCAAAATAACGACGGGACCTCAAGGTGACCCTATTTATTAGGATAAGTTTTACACAAAAAAATAAACAAATAGGTAAACAAGAAGAGAAGTCCCCATTCCTTTTTGGATTTCTCACGGACAGGCTAATAAGGAAGCTATTGTGGGACGCTGCCAAAGTATACGGCGGCTGGACCATGACACCCGCTCCCCGACATATAGTTAACTCCCCATCGCAAAAGCTACATGATACGAATCGAACCAGCAACTTATTATATTCACATGAAGGAACAATTACAAGAAGAAAGAAAAGAAGATTCAAGA
>JBBMEF010000028.1:3484399-3496795 GCA_037832685.1 Sicyos baderoa
AAAAAATGCTATAATTATAATAGATGAGGTAAAAGTTGCTATCTATAGCAAATTCTCTTTTTTTAATCAATTGCATGTATTAATTATTATCAAAATATCATTGAGTTCACTTTTATCTAAAAAAATTACAAAATTTATGGGTGTTTATATTTCAAGCGTCAATTGACTTTTATTTTTTTAATAAATAGAATCTTGGTTTTTTTTTTTTTAATTTTGTTATTATTATTATTATTATTTTTTGAAAACTTGTTTTTATTATTTAAGTCTAAACAAATCTCAAAAGAAAAAAAGTCTACAAATAATTTAGATTAATTAATTTTGTTGTGTTGAGTTTTGCTCATTATTATTTTTTAATTAAAAATTATTTAGCTATGAGAGATTCAAAACTTTGATTATTAGGCCATACATAATATCATTCAAAATCCTATTCTTTTGAATATGAACATTAATATGATCAAAGGGTGGTATAACATTGATTTTATATTACTAGTTAAATTTTCATACTTATGTTAATAGATTAAGATTTGTGAATAATTTCATCATTATTAGAAAAAAAAAAAAAACTTAGATCTCATCTCCTCTCCCTCTTCCAAATAAGGTTTTTCTAGGGAAAACTTCTTTTTTGGTCCGTACCTTTTGACTCAAGTTTCACTTTAGTCCCTATGTTTCAAAATCTAATATTTTTACCTTCTCATTTCAATAACTCTCAATTTTAGTTATTGAGATAACAAAATTAGTGATTTAACGGAATATTGACTAGTATGATAACTAAATTAATTTTAAAATTTAATAAATTAATGAGGTTTAATTATGGTGTTTAATTGATTTTTTTTTTAAAAATACAATAATTACAAAGAAAATTGAAAAGACAAATTACCCCATCTTAAACTATATATTTTTGTATTAGTTACAATAGTTATATTTTAGATAAAATAAAAATATTCTGAAAAAAAAATGATAACTATTTAATATTCTTAAAATTAATTTAAAAACAAATATGACTTATTTTCCGATAATTATTTTTCTCCGTCCAACGAATTCATTTATTTTTATATTTATTATTTTCTCCATAGTAAAACATGAATCTTATATTTATTATTTAGAATATAAGAAAAGTCATATTTATTTATTTAAAAATATATTTAAAATGAAAGTATTGTGTTTTTTAGTTATTCTTGTAATTATTATTTTTTAAAAAATTTATGTAAATATTATAATTACATTTTTTTTTACAATATATCTATTTTATCTAAAAATATAATTATTATAGGTAATACCATAAAATAATTAAAATGAAGGTAATTTATCTTTTTAATTTTCTTTATAATTACTGTTTTAAAAAAAATCAATTAAACACCATAATTAAACATCATTAATTTATTTAATTTTAAAATTAATTTAGTTATCATCTTAGGCAATATTCCGTTAAATTACTAATGTTTTTGTTATCTCAAGGACTAAAATTGAGAATTATTGAAATGGATAAAAGTGTTGAATTTTGAAATATAGGGACCAAAGGGAAACTTGAGCCAAAAGGTAAGACCAAAAATGAAGTTTTCCCTTTTTTCTATCATCTCGTCTCTTTGCACTCCACTCTAACACAAGGTTTTTGTGTCATCTAATCTCATTTCACCCCATCCCAAATAAACTTTTTATGTCAATATCTTATCTCATCTGCGGCCAATGACCCCATTAGGGAGTAAGTAATTTTTTTTCATATATTTCCGCCGAAAATATCTTAAAAAAAAGGGGAATTGCATGTATATTACAATAAGGAATTTTTTTTGCATAAATAGCAAAATAATGAAAATATTTGCAAATATAACAAAATCAGATTTATAGACTCCATCAATAGTATCTGATAGACTCCATCGGTAGACTTCATCAATAATGTTTGATAGACTCTATCAATAGCGTCGGTTAGACTCCATCAATAGTGTCTGATAGACCCGAGTCTATAAAAAAAAAGTTATTATGTTTGCAATATTTTTAAAAAGTTGCTATAATTGTAATGTAGAGTAGAAAATTTGTTATAGATTTCAAATTCCTAAAAAAAAATATTAAAAAAAAAAAAAAAACAAGAATCTACGCTTAGAAAAACTGAAAAAGCCCTAACAGATAGATGGCGGCAATCGTTACTTGGTGGCCCTGCCAAATTTGGTATCAACTTGGATCGAAGTCGATCCCTTGTGCACAATTACGCTCCGGTTGAGAAGTTGAGAAGAGTTTGGACATCTGACTTGGCCACCCGCATGCCGCCCTCTACTGAAACGTTTCCATATGAACATGGCGGCCTTAAACCCATGCCTTCCCCGATCAAATCATCATAGTCGCAGTAGCTGATTCCTCAACCACATTCTCAGTGGATGGGCTGGAGGAGGGCTGCTTCAGTTTTACTGAGCCGCATATCTGTATCTTCTAAACCACCACCCATTCACATCCCTTCTGCCCGTTCCAAATCTCCTCATCTCTTGCCTTCTTCGAACCGCCCCCTGTTCCCTTCTCAATGCTCCAGGTTCTTTTCTGCTTCTGCATCTCCCATTTCCTTCTCTGCCAGTCAGTTCCAATCCGAGTTCGATCAGTCGTCCTATGATTTCGAGGCGGAAGAGCAAGACGAGATTGGGAAAATTCCCATCAAAGCTTACTTTCTTTGCACCAGGTTTGCCGCTGAACCACCTTTCAATTACTCCACCGATTTGCTTCACTTGTGTCTATTTCTATATTTGACTTTCTCGGATTCTTGATTTTGGCAGTATAAATTTGAAGAATATGCAGTCTGAGAATTTATGCAACGTTGTCCCTCCTACCTCCCGGTCGACAAATTATATCGCTCTGAGATACAGTGATTTCCCTTCCAAAACCTCCGTAAGCAGTTGAAACATATGTATATACTATTTATTCATTCATTGTGCTTCAAGTTCATGTTTATTTCAAGACTGCTTGGAGAACTAAATAAAACTTCCAAAAACAGCATAAAACTTCTGGAAATATTGGTAGTTACTGGAAGCTAAGATTTTGATGGGTAGACCCCCTTTTGTGAATGATATTATAGGTAGAATGTTCTTTAAGCTTTTGTAGCAGCGGAAGCTTGAAATGAAGAACACATCCCTCATTCCATGCTTTCTTTCTTTTTGGTTGAAAATTCATGTTCCAAAGTTTTGCTTGGATACTGATTCTCCCTCTCCGAGTATGTGATTGCCAGCTCTTTTCTTTTTCTCTCCTCAGCTTCTTCTTCCTCCTCTTCGTAAAATTTCCATCATCCAAGTCGTGAGTTTTTGCACTTTTTTCCCCACCAACTTTCTTGCTCCTTGATATCTCTCTTTTTTCTATGGAACTTCCATTGTGGTGGTTGCTTATGTTGTAGATGTGTGTTCTCTTTTTCTCCTATCCAACCACTCCTTTGGTTGGTGCTTCACTATTTTCTCCTAGGCTTTTGAAGGTTCCGTGTAAGCAAACACTTCTGCAGTATGTGAAATGATTTTCTTTCTTGTTTCAATCTTACCTTTGCACAAGATCGATGCGTTTCTGTCACCTTTTGGACAACGTGGGTGTTTATTTCGACTTGACGACTTCCTCTTTTTTTTGTTTTCGACTTTATTTCCACCTTTTGTTGCTTTCCTTCCATTTCGTGAAGTTTGAGCTCTCCAGATTGTTTTTGCATTCCCTCCAATATTCGTTTCACTTTTTGCATCCCTTGTTTTTCCTTCAAACCTTGTTCCATTTCTTCCCACATTCACTTTTCTTTGTTCACTGATGCTTGGATATTCAATAAGGCTTCATCGTAATCCATTTTTTGAATCGTTGCTCTTTTTTTTTTTTTTTGATATCCGTGACTATTCAGGCCAGCTTGCGCGCACCTCGACTAATATCACGGGACATACCGCCTGACCCTACAACATTTGGATGCCAAGGAAACTCGTAGGAAATAAATTCCTAGGTAGGTGCCCACCATGGGGTTTGAACCCATCACCTTATGCACCCCAAGACCCCCTATGACCAATTGAGCCACCCCATGATGGTTTGAATCGTTGCTCTAGGAAGAACTTGCTCTGGTACTAATTTGCTAAGACACCTATAATAATCAATTACATACACGAGATAACTATATTGATAAAATAGAGGTTACAATACCATAGCCTTTCGATAGGGCTTAGTCTCTCCTAAAGTCTTTACCAAGACAATACCAAAATATTCACTACCCACAAAGAACCCTAACTCCTCTATTTAGCCAAAATATTTCAAGTTCTAATTACTATTATGCCCTTACACTAATAAACTAATATCCCCGAAACTACCACTCTAGTTTTTTGTAATATGGAACTGATGTTTCAGGATGTTCGAGTTAGAGGGAACTCAAGTTGCTTGAGATACATGGTTGTGTTCCAATATGGTTCTGCTGTTCTGTTTAACATTGAAGACCATGAAGTTGAAAGTTATCTAGATTTGGTCAGAAGACATGCTTCTGGTTTGCTTCCAGAAATAAAGAAGGATGGTAATTTCTTTCTGAATATCCAAAATTGTTTGTTCTTCTTCTATGTGACCTTGCAAATAGTGTTCCTCTATCTGATATATCATTGTAATAGCACTTCTGATCGTTCGTACAATAGTATATCTAGTATGGATTATATCATGGAAAAGATACTGAATGAACGTGTATTATATTTGTATGCATACGTTTATAAAGCTTATACACAATTGCTAAGGACCATCTTTCTCATTGCCTTCTTATTTTGTATCCATGTTATGGATGTGATAAAGGTAGATTATAGGTAAACCTGACTGTGTCTGTAGGAACATAATTATTTCTTGTTTCTCTCTAGGGTTTTGCATTTCCTTGGTAAATCTTGTATACTACTAACAAGCTTGTTTGTTTTAAATACAAATTCAGTAGTTTCTTCAATGCATTGTCCACAAACTCCATATGATTTAAACAGATGGTAGTTATCATGATTTCTAGTTTTTATCTTTAGATAAGTGCTTTCATCATTGACTACATTTATGTGCTTCATTTACTAAACTTAAGTGCTTCGATAGTGATGAAAAAAAACTTGTACACATGCTTGGATATTTTTTTGTCGCATTCTTTCGATGAATATGTGTTTGATATAATATAATTTTTTTTTAACGATTTTGTGATAGATTATGCTGTGAAAGAGAAGCCATATTTGGTCGAGGATATGCAGGGAGGTCCTGATTACATTGTTCTCAAAAGCTTAGACACTGATAGTGTTCGCATCATTGGAAGTGTGCTTGGTCAAAGCATTGCTTTGGACTACTTTGTATCACAGGTAATTTTGCATTCATACATGTTCAATGCATACACACACTTTTCCATTGAACTTCTCCGGAGCATTATCACAAATCTGGAGCCAAGTAGAAGAAAATCTTGGACTTACTTGTAGCTCTCTCATTTTTTACCCTCTCGTCTTCTCATGGCTACAACAGTTTTCCTTTTTTATTCAATCATTACCTATCTATCACATTCTTCTAATTCATTCCTGTCACACTCTTCTAATTTACTCCTGTCGCTAGGCCTGTTTATATTATTTATGGTCCTCATCCTAGAACATGATTGAGACAGTTTCATCTTCCAACTCGGGTTCTTCTTTGATCATGGGTGGTTGTTATCCCTAATGCTCAACAATCTAAGTCAAGTATTCTTGATCAACAAAATCATATTGATTCAGACAATGAATCGGAGGTTAGTGTAAGCAGCATTGATTCTGACTTTAACAATCTTGAAGCACATAGTGATCTACTTCATCTTGACTTTATCTCACATGCTAATCTGCCAGAACTTGCAATTGTTTCTCCTCGAGTGACATCTCAAAATATTCAGGCTTCTTCCAATTTAGTTCCAGAAAAGTTTTCGCATCTTGTGGATTTCAATTGAAAGAAATTCATCCTAAAACAAGTTATTAGCCATCTGAATTCTACCGATGAAAATCTTTCATGGGACTCGATAGGGGTGACTTAGGACAATAAAGTGAGCATACTTACTTAGCCTGTCCACCACGACCAGAATCGAGTTCTTCCCCTGCGATTTCGGTAGACCTTCAATAAAATCCATCGAGATGTCTTCCCACACCTTTTCCAGAATATCCAAAGGTTGTAACAGCCCGGCTGGCGACTTAGCCTCTGTCTTGTTTCTTTGGCAAACCTCACATTCTGCCACGTACTTCTGCACATCATTTTTCATTCCCTTCCAAAATAATTCTCCGGTGAGTCGTTTGTAGGTTTGCAAGAAACCCGAGTGCCCTCCTAATACCGAGTCATGGTAAGTGTGGAGTATCGTTGGTAGCAAAGTTGAGGTGCTAGACACCACCATTCTCCCTTTGTACAATAATCTTTCTTTTGCAACTTCAAACTTTGGATGGCTCATCGAATCCAACTCCAAATCACTATGAATTCGTTGTAAGTGCTCATCAGCACAAACTTCCTCATGGATCTGTTCCACATCCAAGATCTTTGGAACTGACAGATGTGAAAGCTCAGCTAGCTGTGGTAGTCGGGATAAAGCATCTGCGGCTTTATTTTCCAGCCCTGGTCTATATTCAATTTCGAAGTCATAGCCCAGCAGTTTAGATACCCACCTTTGACAATCTGGTTGAATCTCAGTTTGTTCCGTGAGGAAACATAGAGCCCTTTGATCAGTCCGCACGAGGAATTTATTCCCTAATAAGTAGTGCCTCCATTTCTGAACAGCAAGAACAATGGCCATAAGCTCCCTTTCGTAGATGGACTTTCCCTTCGCAACCGGTGTCAGTTTCTGGCTAAAAAACGCTATTGGTCTTTTATTCTGCGATAGCACTGCTCCTAGCCCAGTACCAGATGCATCAGTTTCAACTACAAATGGTAAAGAGAAGTCGGGCAAGGCTAAAACCGGCAAAGTCACCATAGCTTTCTTCAGTGTTGAGAAGGCCTTCTCCGCTTCTTCATTCCATTGGAACGCATCCTTCTTGAGTAAATTTGTCAAAGGTGCTGCAATTGACCCATACTGCTTCACAAATCTCCGATAATATCCCGTCAGTCCCAAGAATCCTCTCAAGGTTTTTAGATTCTTCGGCGTCGGCCATTGCACCATTGCACTTACTTTGCTAGGGTCGGCTTCTACTCCTTTCCCGGAAACCCAGTGGCCTAAATATTCGCACCTCGGTTGGGAGAAGACACACTTCTTCCGGTTAGCAAACAGTGAGTGTTCTCGCATCGTGCTAAAGACAACCCACAGATGTTGCTCGTGTGTTTCTAAGTCAGGGCTGTAGATTAAAATGTCATAAAAAAAAACAAGAACAAATTTACGAAGATAGAACCTGAAAATCTGATTCATTAGGCTCTGGAACGTGGCTGGAGCGTTGGTCAAGCCGAATGGCATGACTAAGAATTTGTATTGCCCTTGGTGTGTCCGGAAAGCGGTCTTGCTAACATCCTCTTCCTTCATTCGTATCTGATGATACCCTGATTTCAAGTCAAGCTTCAAGAATACCTTAGCTCCATGTAATTCATCTAGTAATTCCTCGATCACCGGTATAGGAAACTTACTCGGCACCGTCTCTTTATTCAATACCCTGTAATCGACACAGAATCTCCAACCACCATCCTTCTTTCTCACGAGCAAAACAGGGCTTGAGAAAGGGCTGTGACACGGTCTCACTATCCCCGTGATCAACATCTCCTCTATCATTTTCTCGATCTCTGTCTTCTGTGCATGGGCGTACTTGTAAGGTCTCACCTGTATCGTTTTACTTTCATCCTTCAACTGTATTGAGTGATCAACTGCTCGCTTTGGGGGCAGACCTTCAGGTAGCTCGAATACATCTTTGTAGTGTTCAATGATTTCCACTGTACTCCGAGGTATCTCCTCCGTTACTCGTGGTACTTCAACGAACGGTGCTTCTTCGCTGGAGTCACTATCAATGTCCAATACCTCCACTAAGAATCCTTCGTCCTCTTCCGACGTTGTTCGGGACAACTTTTAAAGAAACTTCTGCTTTGGTGAGAGCCGGATCTCCTTGCAGAGTAATCGAGCCTTGCTCGGTTTCGAATGTCATCTTCAGATTCTTCCAGTCTATGTTCATGAACCCTGTCTTCCGTAACCACTGCATCCCCAAAATCAGGTCCACGCCCCCCAGTTCTAAGGGTAGAAAATCCTCAGTAATTTTTAGTTGCTGCAACTCCATCTGGACCGCCTTGCATATCCCTTTGCCTTTTACTGCTATTCCCGTTCCCATCACTACCCCATAGTTAGAGGTTTCCGACCGTTTCAGCTTCAACTCATCCACAATCGCTTGTGAAATGAAGTTGTGCGTTGCCCCACAGTCGATGAGTACAATCACACTTCTTCCTTCTACTTCTCCCTTGAGTTTCATTGTGCCCGACGTCGAAAATCCGATTACTGAACGAATCGCGAGTTCGGCGTTCTCAATGAGATCTTCCTCTGGACCTTCGAGTTCTACCTCGTCCCACTCCGGCCCTTTGACTTCTACCGCACCGTCAATCACAGCCAATACTCTTAGCTCTCGACTGAACTTTTCCTTGCATTTATGGCCAACGAAAAATTTCTCGTCGCATTTAAAACAAAGACCCTTCTCCCTTTTCAGCTGATATTCCGCGTCAGGCAGCCTCTTCTTAACCGCCTCTCTTCGGACGGCGCCGTTTTTGTCAGGCATCATAATGGTCTTGGTCGGAAACGCCTCTTTCTGGTTCGGTCCGTTTGTTTTCTGCGCCTGACCCGAGTTGTTCCAACGGTTATAAGCCGGCGGTCCGTTTTTCTGGGCCTGACCCACAGTAGCCCATGCTGCCTTGGCCATCTTCTGATCTTCAATCAACTGGGCCTGCTCCATGATCTCTTCTAGCCCGTTGGGCTTCCGGCTGATGACTTTGGCCCGTAACGGAGCCGCCAGACCGTTAAGGAAAGCGCTCTCTAATACTTCCTCCTCCAAGTTTGGCAACGGTCCTGAAAGAACCTCGAATAAGTGGATGTACTCGGCCAGCGTTCCTTCCTGCTTAATCGCTAAGAACCTAGCGCAGAGAGTTCCCTCTTGAGTTGGTCGAAATCTCACGAACATCCTCCTCTTTAGCTCCTTCCAAGTATCCATTTCATAACGATTAGCAGCCCACCTAAACCAATCGCAAGCATCCTTTTCGAAGCTTATTACTGAGACATTCACTATCTCCTTATCAGTTAACTGGTGGAGCTCAAAATACCTCTCGGCTCTAAACATCCAGGAATCCAGATCGCTGCCTGAGAACACCGGCATTTCAAGCTTTTTGAACTGTCGCTTTTCTCCCATATTGTGTTCCTTCCGTTCACTCGATTCTCCTCCCTCGTTCGGAGGTCTCGTCTCCGCTCCCAACGTCACCTCCTTCTGCTTCATCTTGCGGCTCGACCCATCCGAAATGATGGATGACCGTTTCGTCCGATCGCTTGCCATTTCCTCCGACAACCGAGCTAACTCCTTCCTGCTTTCGTCCAACCCACCCGTCATCTTTTCGATGTTCTTATTGATGGACTTCATGTTCTCTCTCATTTCTTCCAGAGCTTTCTCTGCCGTCTCCATTCTCCCCTCCATCTGTTTCTGAGCCATACTCCTTGTTTTCCCCAGGATTTGACGTGCTCTGATACCAAATTGTAAGGTATCTGACCCTTTCCTGCTTTAACAAGTAATATTTCTACAGAAATAATGCAAACAGACACCTCACAGATCGAAATAAACTTCTAATATTGATCAAAGATAATCCAAGAGTTCAGAAATAACATATATTAATAATAAGCAACACGTA
This sequence comes from Sicyos baderoa, assembly GCA_037832685.1. Lineage (NCBI taxonomy): Eukaryota > Viridiplantae > Streptophyta > Magnoliopsida > Cucurbitales > Cucurbitaceae > Sicyos > Sicyos baderoa. Next base: position 3,494,180 of record JBBMEF010000028.1, read on the forward strand.
ATGAAAGACCAGATCACAAAATAACCACCCGGTGATTCGAGAGCACCGGAACTCTCCTCCTTGAGCTGCTACTACTCACCCTCCAAAACTCTTCACACCTTCTTCACCAGCATCTTCTCTTCTTTATAGCAATTACCCTAAACCCTACTGGTCCCCGCAACACGATCCTAACGGTCTGCCCTGCTGCCCGAGCCCTGACCCTGGTCAGTACTTTTCCTGCCCCTTCTTGTGTACGTATAGATAATAGGTGGGGACCCTTCATTAATAGCACGATCCTCCTTGTCTACTTCTTTTCCCTTCCTTGCATATGTTTTATGTATCGCAGGTCTTACACTATGATTCTCTTCTTAACAATTGGAGATCTCTTTTGTAATTCTATTGGGACTTATTTACCATTGTGATTTCATATTCATAATGAAATTGTTTCTTATCCAAATAATCTTAACTACTAATTTTTAATGCTGTTAAATGCTCAAAACATGAGTTCACGTACATTTAACATTATCCCTTTTCAGGTTGATGGTTTGGTTGAAGAATTTGCAGATATAAATCGTAAAATGGAGAAAACAGGAACATTCACTATGGATAAGAAAAAGCTCCTTCAACTGGTTGGAAAGGCAAATTCGAATCTAGCAGATGTAATTCTCAAAGTTGGTCTTTTTGAAAGGTAACGCCATGATATTTGAAATTAGATTTAGGTCAATTTGTTGTACATTTATATTTTTATTTCATTTGATAGTAGTGCTTAATTTGTGCAATTGTGCTTGCTTGAGTAAGGAATGACAACAATAAAATGTTTCTTTCATAAATTCCGTAGGTATGCTCCCAATTTTTATGTTTCCTAATCAAAAAAAAGAGAAGATTCGCCCCATTGCCTTTTTCATGAAATGTATTAAATAATAATTTGTTTTTTATTTGTTTTTTGGGTATGAAAAAATTTCATTGATGTTATAAAATGTTACAAAAAGTAGGAAACCATCCGATGATTCCTCAACTAGAGCAAACAAAGTTAGTTTTTTTGAACGAGAAACAACACTTTTCATTGATATATATTATTTTTGATAGGAAACATAAACTTTCGCCGATGAAAAAGTTACCTAAAGTCTTGTCAAAGATTACAAAAAGCTTCTCCAGTGGAAAATAAGATTAACAAAACTATAATCCTTAAATAGAGAAATAGTTTGTGCCCAAGACATAGCTAGGAAAATGATTTCAAGAGTTCCCCGCGGTTGGGCTTGTCTAAGAAGATTGCGATCCTTCCTCAAAAAAGGGTTTGCAAATTTGACTTTTCTATTAGTGACTTAAACTGACTCATAGTGGTGTCACGTGTTAGACAGTAGAGATGGAGGTGCTGAATCTTCTCATTTATGTTTATTCATATCCATTGTTGTTTTTTCCATTAAAAAATGGATCAACCCTAACCTGGTAATGGTCTGTGAAAAATTGTATTTACTCCTATTCAATAATAAACCCAATATTAGGTTTAAATAGATCACATTTGACCTAATCATAAATAAAAATAATAGAAAATTGAATTTACTCTAATCCTAATAAAAGGGAAATAATAGGAAATGATATTCAATCTAATCCTTAAAAAGGAAAAATAATGAGAAAGATAAAATACTAAAATAAATAAAAATAAATATAAACCAACACTCCCCCTCAAGCTGGATTGTATATAACAAGCCAAGCTTGGAGTAGTGATGAAAATTGAATTTTGATGATGCAATCTAACTGGGAAAAAGCGCTGTCAATCGGGAAAAGCGGAGAAGGACCAATTGGATATTTGCAGAAGAGCCAACTGGGAATCCTGAAGAAGAGGCAACTGGGAAACCTGGAGCCAATTGGGAAACTTGGAGAAAGGCCAATTGGGAAACCTGAAAAAGGGCCAATTGAGAAATCTGGAGAAGGCCAATTGGGAAACCTAAAGTGTTTTTTTTATTATTATTTTTTTTTGTAATGAAAAATTCTTTTTGAGGAGGTAGATGCTAGAATGCAGTTTAGACCTGCCAATCGTCTTCCCCGACATTAAATCCTATTCCCGCTTCTTGAAAGTGTGAAGCATTAGAAGAAGTAGGGGCAATTGTCTGAGCAACTAAACCTGCAGCTTTCACTGTATGACTTATAATCTTCTGCAGTGCATCTATCTGTTCTTTGCTAAAAACAGATGACTCTGTATCGGGAAAACTATTTGAAGTTGTATGTGTGTGTTGCTTAGGTTTCCAATCATGGGGTTTTCCATGTATTCTTCAGCATGTGTCTTTAGTATGACCTATTTGTTGGCAATGTTCACACCAAGGCCTCTCACCTCTTTGTCGGTTGTCTCCGGACCAGGTTGAATTATACTTTCGAGTAAAAAATGCAGAGGATTCTGGGGAAGTTGAGTCTGAGCTTGAATTTTTCATCATAACATTCTTTCTACTTTTTTCTCTCTTTACTTTTGAGAAAACTTCGCGAAGAGTTGGCAGTGGCTTGGTTCCCATAATCCTCCCTCGGACTTCATCAAGACTATTATAAAGGCCAAGAAGAAACTTGAATATTCTCTTTTTCTCCAGAATTTTCGAGTATTGATTTGTATCATCAGGACACTTCCAGGTATAAACTTCGAACATGTCC
>JBBMEF010000028.1:3506383-3523379 GCA_037832685.1 Sicyos baderoa
AAAAACTTCCAATCGAAGTAGAAATGAACTTAAACAAGGTGCAGAGGAGTGATCGCAAACGTTCACACTCGAAATCAGAAATCTAAGCTATTGAAAACAGTAAAGAGCAAGATCTAAACGATCAAAAATAAAATCGAAGTACTGAATTCGGAAATGCAGAAAAACAGAGCCGTGGACTTCAGCACGATCGGAGAAACTCTAGCGGAAGATCCAAGCTAGCTCCGGACAGCAGCAATAATGGCGGAAAATTGCGGAAACTCAAGGAAGAAGACGACGGAAAACTCCTGAATTGAGAGCACTTTTATGGAATTTTAAGATCTAAACCGCCGTCTCTTCATTCAAATGATTAATGCAGCTTTTATATGTGTCTAGAATCGTAGATGGACGACTGGGATCGGGTTTTAAACTTTCTTGTCTGCTACTCAAATCAGGACGTCAGCGGACGTCAGCAGCACGGAATTCCATCATTCACCTTTTATCCGGAAATGAATATTCCTGCCTCCTCAAATACGTGAACAAATGCTGGCCACTTTTTACTCTTTCTCATAATCTCATTCTTCTCTTTCAATTGCCTTCTTCTCAGATGATTCAGCTCTAGAAACTTCCTGCTTACATCCTGAAACAATAAGAATAATTCCGACAAGTCAAAGGTTCCAGAAATGCGTAAAATAATACTGTAATCTCTGCAATTATGACTCAAAACTCTCTTTTTCTAAGGATTTCTATTTCTTGCATCTTTTACAACATGCTTTGCATTTTATGTGTATTTGACTGTTCTAAGGTGATCTATGCTTCTAATATGAATGATATGCTCTAAGAATATGCTTAAAAACACCTTATTTCAGGGCTAAAAACCTCTCTTTTGGATCGGTATCAATACCCAAGAGGAGCTTGAGGAGTGGAGTAGGTGCGCTGAACCACTATAAAATTCATGGTGTCAATTTCTCTAACTCTTTCCTATTTATTGTTCTTATATGTTTATCTTTTGGTATAATTTTATCTTGTCATATTTTTTACCAAATCTTAATATTATAATTAAATAGGGTGCTTAAAATTGGTCTTTGATAATTTCTAATCTAATTTGTATGATATTCTTGGTCAAATTGATTGTTTAGTAAAAAGTAAGTTCATTTGTTTAATTGGGCCCACACTAGAAAAAAAGTTTAAGAAAATTTTAAAGAACTCTATTCACCCAACTCTAGGGTTGTCATACCAATCCAACAGAAGGACCCTGAGTGGTCCCAATAATGCTGAAAGTTGACTGTTTCTTGCATTCCTGTAAATGATTTATTGAGATGTATTGTACCCCGATTGAGGAATTCTTACTGAGTAATCTTGCATTGCTCACCCTTATTCTTGTGGTTTTTCCACAGGTAAACCTGGACATGCTATTTGATGGGTGGAGGCAGCTGATGATCGATCATGGGAATTAGCTCGCTGTTTTTTACTTAATGAATTTGAAATCCTCTGAGTTTTTATTCGTTTAACTATTTTGACTTGCATGTAGTTGGGCACAGAGCCCTTAGGAGTTTTGCTAAGTAATCTGGATTCCTTGTTATTTACGATTATTTAATATTGAACTTCTTTATGTTTTAAAAGTCTCTGGCAAGGGCCGTTTTTAATGATTGCTAAATTTAGTTTAAAACATTGGGATCTGGATATATTTAAATGTCTTAAATTATCCTTTATTTCCGCTTTAAATGCATGTATGCAGTAAAGACTAGGTTTATGACCGTTAAACTGGTCGGGTCTTTACACATATGCCCTCTTATCTCGCATAGATTTCAACTGTTGTTTGTTTACTTTTATTTACTCATTGTCCAGTCATGATATCATCAATCCAATAAAAAAAACTCAATTGTTTACTGTCTTTTATTTCAATTCTAAACACCACCTTAGATAAATTTCAGTTTCTGTGGAAATACGATAATTTACTTATTACTTACTACAGGCCGTGTACACTTGCACACAATCACGCAATCAAGAACCAATCTCCTCAGGAAATCATTTTTCCTTAACGATGCTTTCAACGCAACATCATGCTTCGCTCTTAGGAATGCTGCAGCAAAATAGAAATATCAATAATTTTAAAATGACATTAGAGAATTCACTCATTCATACAGTTTTTGCTACAAAATCCTTTAAAATATTATCATAATAAAAAAACTAAATGATATTTCGTTTTGGCCCTAAACATGATGCTATAACAAACATAACAATAAATTCTTTCTATAATTAAGCAAAGTTCATGCGAAATCTTATTGTTCTAGGCTATTTAACTCTTAATTCTAGAGAATTATCATTTACTTATGATTCTGATGATAAGGTGATAGTAAATAAGTTAAAGGTTAAAATACCATTTTGGTCCCTCAACTATCAACCAAGTTTCATTTTGGTCCCTCAACTATCAAAAGTCCAATTTTAGTCCTCCAACTTTGCTCAAAGCTTAAAAATGATCCTTGAGTTAGAGAAAAAGTTACCATGGTTAAATATTTGATGAGTTGGCAAGAAAAAAATAATAAAAAATTTAAAATGGGGGTAGACTTTCATCTTCTTCATTTTTGTTTACCCTCTTTGTAACCCAAGAAATGAAAAACTACCACACATCCATAGCCAATTCCATAAATTTCTGGAATTTCACTTGGCAGTTCGGGTGAAAAGCAAATTTGGGGGAAAAAGAAGACAAATTAAACTCAGATTGCAAAAGGAAAAGCAAAGCTTAGCTTAGTAGTAGTTAATTCGGCTAAGCTAAAAAAAAGGAAAGCAAAAGAAAAATTATTAAAAAATTGATGATGAGATTCGATGAATGAATCAGAACCGAAGAATCGGGTGTCGCTGAAGAACGTTTCCCTCCGGCGAGATTGTTGGAAAATCCGGCGATGAGAGTGATGATTTAAAAGAAAGAAAAATTAAAAGAAAAAGAAAAGAGAGCTCGGTGTTTTTTAAGGTAGAAAAGAGAGATCAAAACGGTGTCGTATTGAAGGGTGTCGCCGACCACTTTTCATCGGAGCTGCCAAGGGAAATTCCAGAAATTTATGGAGATGGCTATGGAAGTGTGGTAATTTTTTATTTCTTAGGTTACAAAGAGGGTAAACAAAAAATGAAGAAGATGAAAGTCTACCTCATTTTGAATTTTTTATTATTTTTTTCTTGCCAACTCATCAAATAATTAACCATGGTAACTTTTTCTCTAACTCAAGGACCATTTTTAAGTTTTGTGCAAAGTTGGAGGACTAAAATTGGACTTTTGATAGTTGAGGGACCAAAATGGAACTTGGTTAAACCATCATGGGGTAGCCCAATTGGTCATGGAGGGCCTTGGGGTGCACAAGGTCATGGGTTCAAATCCCATGGTGGCCACCTACCTAGGAATTAATTTCAAATTAGCCCCGTGACATTAGTCGAGTTGCGCTTGTGCCAGACATAAAAAAAAAAATGGAACTTGGTTAATATTGAGGGACCAAAATGGTATTTTAACCTAAGTTAAATGATGGTTTTTACTATTACTTCCCCAATATACTAAAAAAAAAAAAAATTGAATAGTCTTTTGCATGGGTCAGATGGCAGAGGGGAACATGGTGAAATTATTTATTTTGAAAAAAGAAATAAAATTGTAATTATTTATTTGATAATTTAGGAGGAAATAGAAAAAAGTGGGGAAGAACTTGGAGGAGGCTGGACATCGGCTGCGAAAAGCAAAGCGTCTGGAGTTCCTATGCGCACCTAATCCAGTTCAAAGCAGCGCCCATGGCATCTTCTTCAACTTCTACTCTCTCTCTCTGCTCTCATCCTAAGGTAAACTCCAATACTCTACTTCTTCTTCCTCAATCCAATCCAATCCAATCCTTTTACCTCGCAATTTCAACTCTTCTTCCCACAATTCTAGATTTTCCTCCGAGTCCATTCGCTTCGGCACCGAGCTGTGGCCTTCCCCGGTTATGGCTCCGATCATCATCCCGATTCTGCGCTGCTCCCGGCTATTCATAGGAGAAGAGGCTTTAGATTGAGAACCTCAGTGCTCAAGGCCACGCTGCGGTCCGAAGGCGCCTCCAGCCGGCGAAGAACTTATACAGAGTCTCAAACTGAGATCACTCCCTTCATTACCCCGCTGAAGCAGGCTGCCTCCGCTATTTTACCTGCCGGCGCCTTCGTTGTGGTTACGTTTGGTACGCTTTTGCACTTTCTCTATTAATCATATCATAATTCTAAGTGTCAATTCATTTTTTAGGCCAGTCATTTTATTTTAAGTTGTTGGTTTTTGAAATTTAAGCTTACACCAACTACTTCACCTACTTGGATTTCTACCTCTTACCCATTTTTTTAAAACACAAACCAAAATGGAGAAAAAAAAATAGCCCCAAAAGCTTGTTTTAGTATTCACATATGTAATCGAATGGTTAGTGGTGCAATGGTTTCATTGTTTGGTTTAACACCAGCGTCACAAGTTCGATCCCTGGAATCGGTATTTGTAATCCCCTCTCCCAACTTGTACTAAAAAAAAAAAAAATTCACATATGTAGGATTTTTGAGTAAAAGTAAGTTAAAATTTCAAAAACTAAAAACAAAAAATCAAATGGTAATCAAATGGGGCCTTTATGTACACATGTTCGGATTTGAAGCATGATTTGCAACTTCCACGGCTGCCATTTATATTTTGGAATAAAATAGCAGAGAGTCTTGACTTGGAGATACTAATTTAAGTTTTCAACTCACAGTGTTGTGGAAATTGGTGGAAAGACTCATGATTCCGAAGTCAGATAGGACTTCATCAGTGGAAAACAAATCTCCTGCTCCTGCTGAAGGTTCTAAATGGTCCTTCGGTGCTGGTTTAAATTTGTTTCCAAATCTAACCGCCAAGATTGACAGAGAAGCTAAATTGAAGCTTAACGACTTTGCGAAAGAACTCCGAACTTTTAGAAGCGTGGACATGACAGGTACACTCCTCAGTGAGTTAATAGAGAAGTGATTATAAATTTCAATGCTGCCGTGCTGTTGAATGCTGCAGGATTATGACATAGTTTGGTTGCTATAATCTTAGACAACTTTGTTAATACCAGTTGGATTTGCATACTGACTTCACCACATCTTTAAACTGGCCATCATACCCAGTGCTTTAAGTGTATGGACTAGCTTCGTCAACTTTCATTGGCAGTCATTTAAAATGGACACAAAATTTTCATAATCTGATTATTGGATTTAGATGTATTTATTTTGCCCAGATTCATTGTTTCTTTGTTTGAATATGCTCACATGTGAATTTCTTTTGCGTTCTTTATTTGTGAAAGTTCTGAACTTCATTCACTTGCCAATTGCGAATGATATGATACTTAATCTTATTATTTACAGCACGCAACTTTGGAGATGAAGGCCTGTTTTTTCTTGCTGAGAGTTTAGGATACAATCAGGTTCATTTCCTGAATTTTATCTGGTTCTATAATACATGTCTAGTGTGTTACCTAATGAACGAGACTGTCAAGAATTGTTGCTATTTTGATTAGCTATATATATATGTATATATATATATATATATATATATATATATATATTTCTATGGCAACATTATGCCATGAAGTGTTGCTAGTTCTATATTTGGGTATTTAATTGACTATTTTATTGTTACAGACGGTTGAGGAAGTTAATTTTTCTGCAAATGGAATAACTGCTGAAGGGATAAAGGCGTTTGATGGCGTCCTTCAATCAAATATCGTTTTAAAGACCCTTGACCTTTCTGGCAACCCAATTGGAGATGAAGGAGTTAAGGTTGTCATAACTTTTTATATCATTAGTACTTGATTAGCATTTCAATTACTTAATTTTATGTTTAGGGGTGTTGGGAATACAAACAAAGGGGTTTAGTAATCTCATATTTGTTAAATAAGGGGTAGATCTTAGGTTTATAAGAGAAGACAAACATCTCCATGGGTATGAGGCATTTTGGGTGAAACAAAAAACGAAGTCATGAGGGTCTAGGTCCAAAGTGGATAATATCATATGGTTCATACCAATATGGAGATCGAGATCCGGGTAGGTTTGCCGTCCCTTATCATGGGGATTTTTAAAATCAGTTGAAGAGAGAGAGAAGTAGACTAAGGCAATGCTACAATGTTGATAAAATCATTGATCTTGTTCTCTAGATCCGGGTAGGGTGTCCTCTTGCAGGAAGTGCATTCATTGGTCTTGTTCTCTAGATCAGTTATTTGTTTCTTTATTAGTTTTAATCTGTTAATGGGAGCATGAGTAGTGGGTTTTTCCCTTTAAATTATTGAAAGCAAGTACTTCATGCAGCTGGCTTAAATATTGCAATTGTAACTGTTTTCAGACCCTCTGTGATTTGCTGGTGAATAATACTAGCATTCAGACGCTTCAGCTAAACAGTACTGACTTGGGCGATGAGGTTAGCTGACTAATTTGATTAAAGCTCATTCTCTAGGAGATGTATATATAAAAAAATTAAAGCCCTTCTTTGCTCTTGTATTATCTTTCATTTCTATCCCAATGAAAGCTTGGGTTATCATAAAAAATATAATATGAAGCCCTTTTGATACCTTATTTGTCTTTTTTAAATTCTTATATTTAAAATTTGATCATACTATCAAGTTCTCTACAGGGCACAAAAGCTATTGCCGAGATGCTGAAGAAAAATTCGAGCTTGCGCATACTTGAGCTCAACAATAATATGATTGATTATTCTGTAAGTTACTGAATTTGAATGCTTTCGGTAGCAAATTAGAAAGTAACATTTATTCCTTTTTTTCTTTTTGGATAATGGAGGTAGGGATTTACAAGTCTTGGCGGAGCACTTCTTGAAAACAACTCTATACGGAACATACATCTTAAGTGAGGATTCATCACCCTCAATTGCTATATCTGTACTTGTATCTTTCTCAGAAAAAAACTATAAATATAAATATTTAAATTTAGGTTAAAGTACTGTTTACTGTACTTTGGTCCTCATTTCATTTTAGTCCTTGGGTTTTTAAATGTGCAAATTTAGTTCTTGTACAATAAAGCATAAAATTGGTTCTAACTCGCTAGTTTGGAGTTAATTTCTTTTAATCGTTACTGGTTAAATAATAAAAAAATGAAATAGATAACCTAAAACTTAAATATCTAATTCTAAATAATCAAAGCAATCAGTACCATTTATTAGATAGTAAAAGTTAATGAAATTGTACTTCTAGGCTTCTAGCTGTACTCTGATAGTATATAAGGAGGCCAGGAACATCTCTTGGTAGCAGCTATTATGCTGCTCCATAAGATCTTAGTACCATTTTTTAATGGATGCTGTCAGTATATAAGGAATCTAGGAACATCTCTTGGCAAAGGAGTGTACCAACCAAAGGAACAAAGAAAATTACTCCAGCTTGTTGTTGCAAAGGGGCAGCTTCTGAACAAATGGTCTTGAGTCTCGGCAGATGAAAAACATGGGGGCAGCAACTAGGAGAGAACGCCATCCATGAAGACTTTTTTTTTTGCAGAATATCTAAGTATTAACTGCAGCGTGGCTCAACTCCCAAATGAAAAATAACCTTTTTTAGGGAGGAACGAGTCCAAAGAGCAGAATATATTAAGTGTTAGCTAAACCATGGTGACGGGTCAGAGACAGGGTGTAACCTATCATCCATGCCACAACGTCCGGATGATGACTCCTGCAAACTCTATACTAACAGACACACATCATTCAGTCGGTCATCATCAAGTATCTACATGCAATCCCTAACATTCCGAAACAATATTAAGACACCTAGCATGGTACTACATTCAGACAATTCGTCGAACAACATACAAGTGAGGAAATATCACAATATGCTATCATCCTACTAAACATTCATCACACAACATAAAAGTGTTCAGCCATGCAATAACATCAAGCATACATGTAACTAATCAAGCATTAACGAATTGTCCACGAACCACGTTAGAAAGTCCTTACCTTGGCCAACTAGCGAGCGAAACCTCTAAATAAACCTCCTATAGATGCCAACCCAAGACTCCAAACACCTAGCCGATTGGAACAAGCACACAACAATTAAATTAACAAAGGTAGCAGCCCACAAAGACACAAGGCAGCAGCTGACTTACCAAGCAACGACGGGCGAAGAACAATGGACAAACGCTGCTGGCGCGCGGTCTCGTGGCAGCGAACGTGAGCGAACAACAGCTGCGGCAGTGCTCGGGCGTGCGAGCGAGCGACGGGTAGAAGCGGCCGGCCTGGTGCGTGCGGGAACGAGGGCGATCGGGCTGGGCAGAGACGCTGCTGCTGGCCTCGGCGGACAAAACCTGCTGCGGAGAAGACGGCGCTCAGGCGTGGCATGCGTGCGTCGGCTGGCGGATCGCTGGAGCGTCGGCAGCGAACGAACCGGCGTCTGCGTGCGGCTGTGGTTGGCGGGACGTGCGATTTGCTAGACACGGCAAAGAACCCCCCTCTCGTCGCCGCTGCAAACGAAACACAAACCAGACCCAACACCCATCAAAACAGCCCCTTCTTGATCAAGAACGCAACACAAGCCCCTACCAACAAAACCACAACGAAAACGAAGAAGGATAAGGGAAGAAACGATCACAAACCTTGAATCTTTGATGACCGAATCTCGAGTAATGGAACGAATGAGGATGCGGCTGATGGAGCACGACGAACAACGAAGAACGGTGCAAGAACGACTGTCTTCTTGGGAGATGAGATCAATCGCCAATTGAGAACACGCAAAAAGCCTCCAAAAAGATTTAATCCATTTAATTGATTAAAATGCCTAAAATCCCCCATTCGAGTCCCGGCGAAGGAAACAATTAAAATCCTTATTTTCTTTAAAACAACCACCCCAAGGGCAAGGGATCGAATCCCACCAAATCCTTTATTTAACTCCTATCTTTTCTTTATTTAAAACAACAACTCTCGAGACACTTCCTGCACCTGAGAATCAAGAAAATCAAGAACGGCAATTTAACAACCAAGAATCTTCCAACTAATAATCCAACGATAACCGTAACGGTCGGTACTAACCTCAAGCGACGATCCGAATTCCCGGGCCGTTACACCTATTTTGCTATTTTTTCGTCATTAATCTCTGTTAGGATCTCACAAATGTCCCACATTGGAAAGTGGGAGAGTCCAACATCAATATAAAAGGAGATATGAGTTACTCTCCTCATTGCCAATTGGTTTTGAGGTGGAACCTCATATTCTCTAACATGGTATCAGAGCCCATAAAGCCCAAACGGGTATCGGTCCAATAAAAATGAAATTGAGATCCGACCCAAGATTGGTGAGCCCAAAAGAGGCACCATCTTGAGGGGGCATGTTAGGATCTCACAAATGTCCCACATTGGAAAGTGGGAGAGTCCAACATCAATATAAAAGAGATATGGGTTACTCCCCTCATTGCCAATTGGTTTTGAGGTGGAACCTCATATTCTCTCACAATCTCTTCATAATTATAGGTCTAAATTTCTCATTACACAATATTCTTATGGTTATTCATTGGCATAAATTTTATGTTCATCATACGACATTTTGACCATCTAAATTTCAACCCAAGCTATCATTGAAAAACTAAAAAAACAACCATCAGAGCTGATGGACCCAACCCAACCCAACCCAAAAATATAGGGTTGGTTTGTTTGGGTTGTCTCTATAATTGGGTTGGGTTAGGTTGTAAAAATGACCAACCTGAATTTTTGGGCTGGGTTGAAAAGGTCCCTCAACCTAACTCAACCCAACCCATGAAAATCCCTTGTGGCCACCTTCATAGGAATTAGTTTCTTATAGGTTTACTTGATATCCAAATGTTGTAGGGTCTGACAGTATGTCCCATGAGAATAATCGAGGTGCACATAAGCTATCTCGAACATTCAAAGATATCAAAAAGAAAAAAACATATTACTGTTTTTGTTTTTTTTCATGTAAAAATGTAAATGAATCGTTCAAAATGAGTGATAAATTATTAACTTCCCTTTAAAATAAATAGCAAACAAAATCCTCCAAACACATGATGTAAAATGTAAATGTATTTATAAAATCCCCTAGTGTATTTCTTCTTTTGCAACCATTAATGTATTAGCAATTCATCCACGTGTCTTCTTGCCTTTTGAAGCTAACCTAAGCCTCTCTTTTTTTAGTGGCAATTATGGTGGTGCCCTCGGAGCTAATGCGTTGGCAAAAGGACTTGAAGGGAATAAATCATTAAGGGTACATCTTATCTTGTTTATCTTCTATGTTCTTTCAGTGTTAGGAGTCTTATCAATTTTGTGTTAGTTTAATAAAGTGAGGATTTCAAAAGTTTTGTGTTAGCTTAACGGAGATAGAGACTAAGTTTGTAGCTTTTCCTCGATTTTGTCGCTTGTGATAAAATACAACAAGTTTGGTGTCTATTAGAATATGAAAAGACTGGAGTTTAAATTGAAGATTGTTTTTTTATAAGAGTTCAATTAGAAGATTTTCATGACAGCTTGAAATAAAGTTCGAATAGATTATTTTTTGTAACAAGCGGGCATGGTTAACATACATGGTCCAGCTTGGGATAGTGTTATAGTATACTGTGATATATGCAATTACGTCCTTTATTGCAGTTTTACTTTTTTAGTTTAGGGCTTCCGTGTATGACTATATATATTGAACTCTAATGTATAGAATGATTAAGAAACTCTCTTATTTTTTTTGTTTCACATTAACAGTTTAACACAACATTTTAATTATAGCAACTGGAAGACTTTATAATTTTTGTTTGGGGGGCTCTCTACCCTTGTTGTTTCTTGTTAAAAAGAAAGAAAAGTAGAGAGGGTGCTGCAGGGTGAATGTTTGTAAAGGACTTATTTATATGCAATTGGTTAGGGCTGTAGAGCTTTATGATTTGTCTATTTGTTAGTCATCCGGGTCGGGGAGAGATTATCAATCCTCTAATAGGCTGGGAAAATGTTTTGTATTGTCGTGACCTGCAGGACATTATCTTTCTCAATATATCAATACATTGTAAGGAGAGTAACTTACAGACTAACTGCAAGACTTTTCTTCAATTTTAACCTTTCTTCATTTTCGTCCTAACATCAGGAGGGGACAATGTTTGACTTATTTATCATACACCTCACCAAAATGAAGCCAACGACTTAGGTTGGCCCTCGGCTCCAAGGATATTTTGCCCCATATGATGAAATATAACCTCAGAATTATTATCCCAAGTTCCAACAGCAACGTGCTGTCCATCAGATGCCCGATTTAAACTCGTAACATATGATAAAACATAATTTGGAAATATGAAGTTCCTTTCTGACCTTTGTGGATAAATATATTTTTAATTTGTTTTATTGACACATACTCCCTTGTCATCTATTGGAATTTTAAAAATTTGTTTAATTTACAGGAACTTAACGTGAACGGAAATTCAATTGGTGACGAGGGGGTGCGTGCTTTGATTTCAGGTTTATCTTCACGTAAAGGTATGCCCATATGCCATACACTATTCTAGGTTCTTTCTGATTGAAGTTTGAGCTTTATCAAATTCTCATGTATCACATTTTATGCATTGACTTCATTAACTTTATCAACATTCTTACTTCACGTGTAGGAAAACTTGCACTTCTTGACATTAGTAACAACTCAATCACTGCCAAGGGTGTCTTTCATGTTGCCGAATTCATTAAGAGAACTAAGAGCTTGGTTTTATTGAATTTGTTCATGAATGATATTGGTGATGAGGTAATGGGCATAGCCTCTAAAATTTCTCTCAGTATTTTCTTTACCTTGAAAATGAAATTCAAATTATTCAAATTATTCATTTAATAACGAATCCAACATTAGGTTTAAATAGACTACCCTAATCATAAAAGGAAAAGATAATAGCTAATACTTAAAAGGAAAAGATAACCTAATAATTAAAAGGAAAAGAATGAAATCAAATAATTCCACACATACATACATACATATTTACATAAAAGAAGCCCTAAAGTTCACATATTTATGTAAAATACAACTCTTGCTCTAAACCTAAGATGGTATCACAACCTAGGAATAAATAAGAAAAAACCCTTAGTTTTTCTTTCAACACCAACCCTAGCTACCTAAACAAGCCAAAATCCTCAATGCAGTCTTGAACGACACACAATACCTCTGACTGTTTAATAATTTATCTGAACATTATGTGTCTAAGGCAATAACTTATGAGCAGTGTTTTAAAAAGCCCAAAGCGTACTAACGCGCAATAGGCCTCTGGGCCTGAGGCGCAACCATAAGGCGCACGATATAAAAAAACACAAAATTTTGTATTTACGTGTGTCTACCCAATAAAAACATTTCCATAGACAAATGAAGTTTTAACATGAATAATATATGAAACATACATTACATTTAATAATTAACCTTCATTTTCATGGAAAAAAATGAAGTTTAACTAAGAATGTATACAAAACATTGAACCTACATAAGATTCAACTATTAACCTTTCATTTAAGCAAATGTTGTCTATGAGAGTTAAAGAATTAAGTTATTTAAGGTATTGAAATGTCTTGAATCAGTTATCTCGCGCTTTGGATGACCTAGTCGGGGACCTAAAACACAAAAAATTGAGACAAAAACCCTAAGAAAACACAAAAGCCCACAAGAAGTGCGCCTTTTGGTGCCCGTGGCTTCATGTAAGGCGCCCAAAGGTGCCCGCCTTATTAATTGCGCCTCGCCTTTCCCAGGCGAGGCGCAAGGGGTGCATCTGGACATGCCTTTTAAAACACTGCTTATGAGGATTGTGCAAATAGAAATTACTAGATAAGCACAAGTTCAAACTATAATTTCAGTATACGAACGTTTAATCTTTCAGGGTGCAGAAAAGATTGCTGATGCTCTAAAGCAAAATCGGACAATAAAGACTTTAGACCTGGTGAGAAGCCGTGATTCTCAGTATGTTTCCATATATTGTCTTCTCTTTCCTGACTGTATAATTAAGATGAGCCACTCGTGTTTTTGTGGGGGCTTGTTTACAGGGAGGAAATAACATACATGCTGAGGGTATTAGCCAGATCGCCCAAGCATTGAAGGACAACGATGCTGTCACAACTGTGAGCCATCTAGCATCTGAGAGTGCTTAACTTCTATTATTCTATGACAGGAGTTAATTTAACCTTACCCCTCTTACACGTACAAACACAGTTGGAAGTCGCTTATAATCCCTTCGGACCAGAAGGAGCGAAGGCTTTGTCTGAGGTGCTGAAATTCCATGGAAATATAAAAAACCTTAAGCTTGGTTGGTGTAAGGTAAAAAGGATGGGACTGTGGTTTGCTCAATGGCCAAGTATTTTAAAAAGAAATGCCTCTTTTTAATGTATTGTGGAAAATGATGTGCAGATAGGACCGAAGGGTGCTGAATTTGTTGCTGAAACTCTGAAATATAATACTACCATATCTGTCTTGGATTTACGGGCAAATGGACTCCGGGATGAGGTTTGAATCTGTCGGCGTAATGACGTGTTCATTAATAGAAATAGAAGCACTCATCCATTACTATAATTTTCTTTCCTCTCCCAACCGTTTAATTCCAGGGTGCGATTTGCCTTGCTCGGAGCTTGAAAATCGTTAATGAAGCTTTAACTTCACTAGATTTAGGTTTCAATGAAATAAGGGTAAATGTTTGTAGACCTTGTACATATTCCATCCAGATTACGAAGACAACATTCATATTGTTTTATTTTGGTTCTAATATTGAATACAGGATCCCGGCGCGTTCGCCATTGCTCAAGCACTCAAAGCAAACGAGGATATAGCAGTTACATCCTTGAATCTTGCCAATAACTTCCTAACCAAATTCGGGCAGGTTGTATTATCACCATCTCATCTTCATCATCTCATAATGATTCTGTGTTCTTATATTGAGGTTTTGTGATCTCATTGCAGAGTGCTTTGACAGATGCCAGAGATCATGTCCATGAAATGTGTGAAAAGGAAGTTAGTATTTCTTACTAAGAGCACTTACTTCCATTACTTTGGTTTCTTTGAAATTTTGACGTCTGAGAGGGAAGAGGAAATTGTATCGTAATTTTTGATCTATCATTTTTTGGTTCCAACTTATCAAGCTTATGAAAAGTTACCAATAACACAATCTCTGTTGACTTAGTCACATTTGAGAAGAATATTTTTAAATTAATAACTACAATTAGGAATCACATAAAAAATGATTAATCAGTACATTATATATATATAAGTTTGAGTATTTCCTTTTAAATAGTTTTAGAATTCTCAAAAATCACTTTAACTAGGCAGACAAACCTTATAAAATTATGAAATTAACTAATTACTTTTTGTTATTCTTAGATATTTTTAGTAATATTTTGAAATGTTCGACATGCAACTATGCTAATGGTTTAAACGAGGGATGATAAGACTATAACATGAAGTCTCCAGATTTGCTCAAACTTCGGCCGTTTTAAATTTATTTTAGGGGAAATATATCTATAATGTTTAACAATTAAGCACCAATCAATTCTCCTTAAATTTAATAAGTATTATAATTAATATCGGCAAGTTAAATTTGAGAGATTCCGGCAAAAGTTATTTTTTAAAAAACATTTATGATTTTTTTAACAATTTTGGTAAATATAAATGTTGTTTTACTGTAGATTAGGGCTAAACTTTTCATTGGCATGGTTAAAATTTATGGCAGTATGATTTGAAATTTTTTTAAGAGTTTAGTCTGAAGAAAGTTAGAATTAAGTTCATGTGGTTTGAAAAAATGTTACAATTTAGTATGTGGTTTTACAAGAATTGTCTCCACATATATATTAAATACATATAAGTTTACTATTCAAATATAAATAATATAAATTTTTTGTTATATGTGTCACTTAACTCATGATGATGGTTCCTCAAAAAAAAAAAAAAAAAAAAACTCATGATGATGATAAAAAAATTGATACATGATTAACTAATTTTCAAGTATTTAATTTGCTAAGAATTAGAAATTGTAAGGCTATTTTTTAAGTTTTATTAAATCATAGATTAAATTTTTGTTTTTAAAATTATAGAAACTAATTGTTTCTTGGAACCATAAAAACTAAACTCCAGCATTTGAAACTGTAAAAACTAAATTCTAACTTGTGAAATTGCAAGAAATGTGCACTTTTTGGAAACTAATTGCATATTTGTCCACATCTGATTTTATTGCAAAAGTATTTTCCTTATTTTAAAAAAGAACAAAATTCAATGTAGAAATACCATTTTGCCCTTCTTTATAAACTTATATTTTCTAAATATTTTCCCTTTCTCCCATCGATTTCTTCTCCCGCGACTTCTCCGGCCATTCTCCCATCGAGTTCTTTCTTCTTCGAGCTTTCCCCTGTTCCGGCCATTCTCTCCTTCGATTCCGGCGATTTCTTCAATTCTTGCCGGCGATTGCTCTCCGAACGCTTTCCCTTTCCCCTGTTCCGGCGACAGAACAAGGAAGGATTGGTTATAAACTTCAATTTCTCTCCTTCCTTGTTGTTTGCTGCAATTTCCCTAATTTCCGGCGAGCGAACGTCCACCGTCGGATGAAAGAAGTTGATCTGTGCAAAGGAACAATCAGGTACTTATGTTGTTCATTCGATTCTTTAAACCTAGCTTCTTGAAACTTAAATTTCCATTGCTTATGTTGTTGTTCATTCAATTCTTTAAACCTAGCTTCTGTAATCGCTGAATCACGTACTTATATTCTTCATTCGATTCTTTAATTTTTGCTCTTTCAAAGTCATTTGCAAAGGAACAATCAGTATACTTTATGTTGTTCATTCGAATTTTTGTTTACTTAGATTCAAAATTCGATTTGGTTCTTTCAAACAGTATAGTATAAGAAGTGATGATTTAGAAGCTATATTAATGTTCTTTGCATTAGTATCTCTGTTTCTTCTTTGTTTGCATCAATATAAGAAGTGATGATTTTCAAACTCATTTATGTCCAAAATTGTAGGTTTCTGGACTGTTGACGGTTTATTTTTCCAAATTCATACGTTGTCGGCGAATTCTCTTTCCAAATCATATTGACCACAATGAGTATGTTTACTTTTACCTACTGTATTAATCCTAATTTCTGTATTAATACATTCATACTGTATTTATCTGATTCGGTTTAAAATATGCATTCTTAGGTTCTACCTGCATACCAGTAAGGATTGTTCATAGTGGTTTATGGAATACACAAGATATGTATGTTGATTACCAATCCACTGAAATTACTTTTCAACCCGGCATGTCTTATCTTGCGGTCATGCGATCTATAATGAATATATTAGGCTTACAAGAAGACTCTATAGATATGTCCAACCTATATACTACCCTAACTCATACCATGTCTCTTCCTAGAGGACTAAAACTGGAAGATGATAAAGATATTGAATGGTTTTACCATGTGTCTTTTTCTCGTACTATTAATCGTTTGACGATTATAGTAGATGTTAGTCACTGCCTTTCTACTTTAGTACTTCTCTGTCTCTCAATTCCTAGTCCTTCAATCATTGATCCCATTATTGAATCGTCTGAAAGTCGCAATCATCACAAGTTAGATGTTGGAAGATTACCCATTGGATTTATGATTAGGGAAAATGACATATTCTCTGAAGAAAAAAAACCTACAAAATGCTCTTGCTGCCATTGCATTGAGAGATAACTTTCAGTTCTACACAAAGAAATCCTCCAAAAAGTTCCTAGTTGCTGCTTGTATTGATGCTAATTGTGAATGGAAGGTTAAGGCATCTCGTAGGGGTGGAGAAACGAGTGATACTTGGGTAGTTAAGAATATAATGAATCATCATTCATGCTCTTTAGATTCAGTGATGAGTAGCCAAAAGCAAGCCTCTGCATCTTTAATTAAGGATATGTTGATAAACAAGGTTACTTTGTTGGGTACGGAGTATGAAAAGTCTAATACCATAGTTAAGTATGTGCGTACCTGACCGCGTTAAGGTTGGTTCGTAAACTGCGAATAATAAGAATGAATTACAGCGATTTGCAAAGGCAAGTATACCTTATCGTTTGTAGCAAGTTTTAAAA
>JBBMEF010000028.1:3523479-3534839 GCA_037832685.1 Sicyos baderoa
CATAACTCCTAATTCAAAACAAAACCTCCAACAATTAAATCACATTAAAACTATTGCATTAAGTTTATTCTAACAAAGCTAAGGCTCTCTATTTGGCTTTCGCGGATGAACGAGACAATACTCTGTTTCTTAGACTTCCACGACACCATGCCACCAAGAAATACGTAAAAACCGATAGTTGATCGGCGAGTATCGACGCAAGAAGCCTAATCATAATCAACAAAGGCTTTTAAAGAGAAATTTTTAGTAGGAGTGAAAGAAACCTCTTTCCCAAATGGGGCTTTCAAATATTGAATCAAGTGCTGAACTACCGCCATACGACACTTTAGATTTCCTTTTGATCAATAACCAAGTGATAAAAAAGAACCACATTCATTGTTCAAGGTTTGACAAACTTCAATCACACATGAATCTTGTAAAGACATGCACAAATACCCTTTTGTTTTAGTTCAACTACAATATTAGGAGCAGGGGGAGTCGAGAATTCACAACATCAAAACTGCACCATAATCACCCTAAACACACGACATAGCAATGTAAAAAATACATAAAATTTTAAATCAAAGCATTATATTTGTTCAAAGGCTATATATAAAGTCCACAAATGATTCAAAAAGGAAAGCATAAATCAAAGTGCCAAAAAAAACTGCGAGCAAACTAGAAAGAAAAAGTTTGGAATATGTAAGATATTCCCTTACTTGAAGGCAATATAAATTGACCCCAACCTATTTGAGAAGGCTGGCAACATAAAAATTACACAACAAAAAACATAATAACAGATTGATGACCGTCCCTTGCATATATACTCCCGGGAAAATTCAACTACAACAGTAATGCAGAAACTTTTTCATACTAATTCGGATCGACGAACATTAAGAAGTTGTTTCTAAACTCCAAGACTTGATAATATATACTTAGTTCTAAATTACAAGTCTAAACAAGTTCACTGACAAGCATTGTCAAGAGTCATAAACATAAATTATAATAAACATCAAAATGTCGGAATTGGCCAATGCAAAGATGATCATTGATGCTGGAAGTTCGGATAACATAGCATCCATGGGCATGGTGGATCCGTTAGTGCAGCAGCCCTTTTAAGCTTTTAAGGGAAGCTTTGCTCGAAGAGCCCTATCGAATCAGACCAAAAAGGGCATGAGCTGTGGGATTTTAAAGCCTAAGTAGCACCTTTTCCTTAACATCCAACGTAGCATTGGAAAAAAAAATATATCATTTGATTCGTCAAATAAGCAAAGTACTATCGTTGAGTGAAAAATGAGAAATTCATGGAAAGTTACAATCCCCACTGGCTAGGTTCACGAGTGGGAGATAAGCGGACTCGAACCGCTGACATTTTAATCTTGTGTACTCACCTTTGAGAATGAAGCAATGCTCGTGTGACCATAAGAGGATTCCCAGTTCTTCCCATCAAACTGCCTTATCTCGACATGGGTCAATGTTCCAGGATCAACGCATTTGAAAGTAATAGCAACTCCATCCGGATTTGAGCGTGGATAGTAAAATGAGGTAATACCACAGACTTTGCAAAAGGTATGTTTTGCAGTGTGAGTACCGAAGGTGTAGGTGGAAATGAAGTTTTCGGAGTCTCCGGAGAGCTTGAATCGTTCGGAAGGTGCGATAAAATGTGTGTTGCCCCTCATGAAGCAGTCAGAACAGTTGCAATCCCAAGCTACAACACTTGCAGGTGCTTCCACTTGCCATCTTATTTTCTTGCAGTGGCATCCACCATTGTGCACAACCAACTTAGAAGCCATTAGACAACAAACCACCCCTTCAAATCTCTCTTCGTGGACGATTGTTTTCTTTCCTGCAAAAAAATGGTCCTTGATTAGTTGTTTTCTAAATGAAATTGATGAATAAGTTAAGGGAATTTTATAATACTTGTCATTATCTCATGTAAGGGAATTTTGGATTCATTTGAATAAAGATTGAATTGTGATTCTTGGAGATTTCCCTCTATTGGGTCTTTTGGTCTTGTTTAGGCTACATCAATTTTGTATGGGATGAAAGCAAGGCCCTGTATTAGCTAGCCCTCTTTCCACAAAATCCTAACTTTGACCTGTTGAGATGTTAAGTTAAAAGCAATTTTAGAAGCCTATTTACCCAATGAAAGTAGCTTTCTCTCACCCCAAATTTAAGTCACCAAATAACTTACTTAGAAGCTTTTGCTACATTGTTTACCATGCTTACTAACTTTAGCCCAGCACAACTATTTTATAAAGCCTCTCAACTAATTGACCTCAAAAAAGAGGGAAAAACCTAGTGATCAAAAAGATAACGGTGATGAAAAGGCACATCCATAGTCCCAACGGGGCGACCTTATTAGTAGAGGTTTGAGGTCCTTAAGATATGCTTTCTTAGAATCCCAAATTTGAAACCCACGAGTCACTTACTTGTAAAATCTTAGTTTGTAACCCAAAAGACTTGAGGTAGTTAAAAAGGTATAACTAAATAAAGTATTTGTTAGATATAAGTTTGAAGGCAGAGAAATCCAGGCTTTAATAAGAAGAAAAAAGTTGATGAAATAGATTTAAATAAGCTCCTAATCATGTACAACCCCAAGTCTGTTGGATTAAATTGGAGTCAATTTGATGCTTCTTTGCTTCTTTCGCTCATGGGATTGGAGGCCTTGGTTGGGTGGTTCGTGATTGGAAAGGGAGGCCAAAACTGTTGGGATCTTGTTCAGGTTTCAAAAACCTTTCTGTCAAGGTTTTGGAAGGGATGGCGCTGAGGAAGGGGCTTAGTCACATTCTTCAATCCGACATCCCTTGGAGGCCCCCTATTATTGTTGAGTTGGATGCTTTAGAGGTGGTTAAGGCTTTTTCTGGTAACAATATTGATTATTCTGAGTTTACAAGATCGTTGTGGATGTTAATGGACTGATTTCTTCTTTAGGGATTGTGAACATTTTACATTGTAATAGGGAGTGTAATAGTGTGGCCGATGTGCTGGCTAAACAGACTCATTTGATGCGCTTTAACTTTTGTGGTTTTTCCTCTTCTGTGGAGGATTTGTTAGCTTTTTGGAGGGGGAATCTCCCCCTGTTGTTGCCTCCACTTTGGAGGTTGATTGTTTGAGGTTTCTGGATGTTTCTTATTGAGATGGAGTATATTGTTTTTCAAAAAAAAAAAAAAAATTGGAGTCAATTTGAGCATATAGATTCAGAATCAGAACAAAAGGAGGAAAGGAAAGAAAAAAGCATCCATAATATTCAATCGAAGTCAGGGGAAGAAAAGAGCAAACGAACCTTAAACTGCGGCCTGCGGCTGCTGTGATTGTGAATCTGATTATTCAGTGGGAGTATTTACAAAACCAACCTTAAACTCATCCAATCAAATTTTCACCATTCATGTTTTTAGTTTAAACAAAATGGACCCTACCTATTAAGAAGCTTTGTCACATTTCCAACACCACCCTCCACCCGGTAGACATTAAACTTTTAATTTGAGCAATTACCTCCCTCAAAGTTAGTTTGATAAGTGTTGCAATTTATACCTTAAGTTAATTTTAAGTGATTTTCATATGTGTGAAGAGGGTAAAATGGTCCTAAAAAATATAGTCTTCTTTTCTCTCTCTAAAAGCCTACAACAACTAAAGAATCACTTAAAATTACTTAAACCGATAAATTGCAATACTTATCAACTTCAAGAGAGATAATTGCTCAAATTGAAAGTTTAAGAACTTAATTGTTACTCATTCAAAACAAAAAAAAAGAACTTAATTGTTACAAACACCATACTTTAAGGGTGATTTGTGCAATTTTCCCTTTTTTTATGCAATCAATAACCATATAAGGGTATAGTATATGATTGAGTAAATAAGGGATTCAAATTCTCCACCTCAAACGTTATTGAATTAAAAGAGAAAAAAAGTTTCAACCATCTAGCCAGTTTTACTAGAAAATACTTGTTTAAGCTTATCCTGTGCTTTGGTAGTCCAATTTTAGGTTGGGTTAAAAGTTTAGAGAATCAATAACCCACATGGAACTCTGATATCATGTTAGATAATATGGAATTCTATTTGTAAACTTATTAGTAGTAAGGAGAGTAGTTCATCAAAAAATATTGAAGACGACTCATCTTTCCTATGTGGGACAAATTGACATTACCGATCAAAAAAAAAAATATATTACAGAGCAAACTTCCCATATAATGTCCAAAAGCACAACTCAACTCTGTTTTCTCTTTGAAGTGCACTCTAAAGCATAACCCAGGTTATTTTAGGCAACTTAGGTTAGGTTTGTGAGTGGTTGCAACTTATCTTCTTCTTCTGTTTAAGTGAACCTTTTAAAACACTAATGAGATTTTATTTTTATTTTTCTTTGAGAAGAATCCTTGTCTAGAGTTCGTACATAATCGAGCCAAAAATTTGGTTGAAATGTATTGTATGGTAGAAAATACAATTGTTTCACTATCCCTATCCTTCTAGGTTAGTCAAAAAGATTATGGTTTTCATTTTTGTTAACGTAGAATGAAGAAGTTTATTGTTCATCTTATATTGCTAACCTTCTTTTTAGAGATCACAACAATTGGGGGTCTATATTGCTAACTTGGATGGGGCAATGGTGTGCTTTGTTATATTTAAACCTTGATCTTTCTACATTAAATTCAATGAATTCCATCTTCCATCCTTACAAATCAACCACAAAATTTTAAATTTATATAAACTATTTAATTGTGTTAAATAAAACCTTCAAGTAAACTCCTAAACTTTTAATTATTCATTGAACTTTTTAATTGTCTTCTACATCCTACTAATTAAACATTCTTAAAATCTACACCACAAAATAGACTGAATTTAAAAATGTTAAACTTGTCAAGTTACTTAACAAAGTTCAAAAAATTGAAAGTTCAAACCTATTTGAAACTTTTAAACTTTTGAGGTGTATTAAAAACAAAATTGAGAATATAATAGACATTTTTTGAAGTTTAAAGATCAATTAGACTTGGTACACTTAAAATTTAATCTTATAACAATAAACAGCAATAGATTTTCCAAAACAAAAAACAAAAATCTTCAATAGAAGAGAGGATGAACACCTCGAAAAAATGAAGAATGAGGAATGTTTCAGGTTCGATCCTTCACTTGATCGGTACCTTAATACTGAGAAGACACATAATGCAATTTCCACAACCATAGATGCAAATAAATTGCAACCATGAAAGAACCAAATGCATGAGCAGATAAAACTATAATTAAATAGCTCTTTCATTCCGCCCCTACATACCAAAGCAAACTTGGAATTTTGGCCAACATTGGCACAGGTCAGTGGTATCATCCTGCAAGTCGGGTATGATCTCGACGATAGAATCAGAGGGACACGAACTAGCAGAAGCGAAAGCCTGGACACAGGAATGAGAAACATTAACATTCGCAAGAGCACATTGAACTCCATGAATACAACTCAATCTAGGGTCTTGCGAAATCCAGCTACTATTGCTATTCACAAAACTTAATTATATGACAAAAACAGCAGTGTAGCGATGGGATTTTCATAAAGAAATTATACAATTTACATGCGTGCTTTTGGCTGGAGAAAGGATCCAACTAAAAGAATCTTTGTAGACAAGTAGTCTAGTCGTCCACAGCATGTCCATCAGGCTTAGGGCCATACCGAATACGATTTAGCACTCTGGTGAGGCTACTACTACCTCTCTCACATCTTCTCGACTCGATACCAAATCAATCCGAATGCAACCAAAAAATAATTATGTTTGGGAAAAAGATTCAGCTTCCCTGCAATATTGAAGTGTTGATGAAGGCCATACCATTATACACGACAATAGCGAATGCTGGATAGAAACATACTCATGTTTCTCAACCTCTTTTAACAAGATTTTCTTTTTTCAACCTTTAAATGAATATTGAACCATTTTTTCTTCTTAGGCCTGTCCCTGGTAGATTTCCTCTCCCTTATTTGGCTGTCTTCTTTTGCTTCCTTAAACGAACCCCTAATCCGACTCCTACTCCGCTTTATTGGAGGACCAGTTGTGTAGGAGGCATGAATTTCATTCCTCTGTTTGAGAAGATCGTCAATCTGTAGAACAGAGGAGCCAGAGCGGTCAGCGGTGAAGAAACATTCACTTCGACAGCATATTTACTAGAGCTAAAGACTTATTATATCATTCAGTTGAACTTACAGCTTGCATCTCTTGAGTGTATCTGCTAGTCATTTCTGTAAATTGTGCTAGAACCTATCAACATTTCCAATAATTATTAGTATGCTTTCATATAGAAATAGAATACAGAGCTCAAAGTCGAATAGAAGACCTCACGATACTCAGTTTCAAATTTGGATATTTCCACCCTTTTTGTCAAAATTTGAGCTTCCACGGCTCGAAGATTCTCTTTCTCTTCAGCAAAAGTCGTTGCAGAAAATGCCTCAATTGTGTAGCTCGCACTTTTAAAAAAATTGTCACCTAGAGAATGCAATGCTCATCAGGTCCACGACATTTTCAAACAAGTATTGTATTTCAAACTCAGTTATAGAATATAAAAAATGTAGGGCCTAGGTTTCTCGGTGAAGTTCTATTTGGTCCCCTTTGTTTCAAAGGTAAACACTTTTACCCCTAACATTTCAACAATATTGCATTTTCTTTTTTACTTTTTTCCTTTGAAAATAAAATTCATGTCAAGACCAAAATAATCACATCATCGATCTATTGGAATTTAAAGTTAGTCTAGTTATTATCCTTATCAAATGTTTTATTATATTTAAAGTTAGTCTAGTTATCATCCTTATCAAATATTTTATTATGTCAGTAACGGTTTTGTTATCTCATGGACTAAAATTGAGTATTATAAAATGTCAAAAGTAAAAATGTTTGATTTCGAAACATATGGACTATATATATAGAAATTTCACCCTATACCTAGGGACTAAAAATGTATTTTGCCCAAAAATGTATTCAAACATACCATAAACTGCGAAGACATGAGTTCCAGCCTTTAATTCAGTTATTTCACAAGGCTGGAATCCATCTAGCTTTTTAAAGAAGGCAGCATCCGGATCCTTAGCAGCGGCCATCTGGAAAAATAACAAAAATCCTAGTGAGCACAATACTATGTTGTTAAGAAGTTAGGCAGCATTCAAGTTAATCCTTATATTCCATTATAAGTCTTACTTCAATTGTTTGAAAGATGGGTGCATTTGATTATTGATACTTGGTAGAATTCCTTATTCCACTTTTCTGTTTTTCCTGGAAAGGCTCTTAAATTTATATTCACAAACTGAAGTGCGATCCTCGGGTCACTGTAGTTCAGGTGGTATGGAACCCTAATTTAAATGATTGCTAATTTTAAAGGTCAATCCTTCAGAAGCAAATTCTTTTTTCATCTATAAAGTATTAGACAGGGTACAGCAAATTCTTTTTTCATCTAAAAAGTATAAGACAAATTATATGTATTTATGTTTCTTTTTTGTATGAAAACAAATTCTTGAAAATGGTCATTAAACATATTGATAATTTTCTTTTGATATGCAAGTAGAGAACAAAAAATGCTATCAAACTTGATCACAGCAACTAATCTATAGTTGACTTACCGAGTTCATTGTTTGGTCCAACCGATAGACAGGGAAACCAAGAAAATACATCCCAGCAGATGTGACTTTTCCAACCTTTGTACTCTCCTCCTACAAATATAACAAGAATTCAAACATGTCAAGTACTATGCTTTGAAGGCAAAGATTTAAAAGGTTGATTGATGGTCCCGGATTAACCCAAACCGTGGCTTGGGATAGAGCCAAAGCAACCCAAAATTTTTGGTTCAGATTGTGGGCTATGAACCACGGACACTTCATTTAGGGCGGAGTGTTGGTGTCAGACACGGACACGCCCGAACACGCCTCGGACACGCGAATTGAAGTGTCCAATTTTATTTTATTTTTTTTTAATGATGGACACGGGAAGGACACGTTGACTGACTTTTTTAATAAAAAAATAAGTTTTTAACCAAATGTAAGGCCACTTATTAAACCCACTTTTTCCATATTTAAATAACAAAAAAAAAAGAAGTTAAACATAATATAATATTGAACAAAGAAGAAATTTCTATAGCACTCTATGCTATTATTTACCGCCACCTCCAAAAACTTTCCGGTTTTCATCTTCTTCAACTCTTTGTCAATCCTTCGATTTAAATAACATCGAGTATCTCTCAAGTCACAGGTACATCTTCATCCACATGGGAGTGTCTTTCCAAATTAAACTTAATATAACATGTTTTGTTTTAGTTCAATTATCCATGGTAAGATTATGTTAGTTATTATTTTATTTTAATTATATATATATAATCGACGTGTCCCAAACGTGTCCGTGTCCTAGTTTTTTTAATATTAACGTGTCTTCGTGTCGTGTCCCGTGTCCGTGTCTGTGCTTCTTAGATTGTGGGTTCGAGAAAATTTGGCTTGGTTCAACCCAAACCAAACCGATAAATATTAGTTAGTTTAATATATTATTAAAAACACCTCAATGGCGCGATAGTTGTTGGACAAGGCCGTGGCCTACACTGGTTCGAACCTGAAGTCTATCACTATATTTTTTTAACAAAATCTGGACTTTTTCATGGCCATCCTTCACACGTGGAGTTTATCAATTTTATTATTTTTTTAAAACGACAAGTAGACTATTGCGTGGCCTTCACAGGTTCAAGCCGGAAGTTTGTCACATTTTCTTTATTTTTTAACAAAATATGAGCTACTTCTAATTCACATGTTCGAGCCTAGAGTTTGACACTTTTTTTTTAACAAAAAAATATCTATAAAAAAGTTATGTTCGAGTCCAATTGATATTTCACCTTTTTTTTTTATTATAAAATGGCATATTTGTGTGAACCGATGACCGACCCAACCAAACCCAAAAACATAGGGTTGGATTGGGTTGTTTCTCTTATTGGGTTAGGCCAAAAAAGTGGCTGGCCCAAATTTTTGTGTTGGCCAAAATTTACCCTTAATTCAACCCAACACATGTACACCCCTTAAACATAATAGGATTCGCATTCATAAGAATCGCCATCAAATTAAAAAAATACTAATGGTCTCCAAAATCATACACATAAAAGGAAATCTATCACTAAAAGATAAGAAAATATTATGTAGTAATAAATAATTAACTCGAGAACAGATTACAAGTGAATTTTATATATATATTTAACTCAACAACAATTGGAGAATAGGGGGATTCGACCATGTAACATATTGGTTACGTGGTCATACATACATGATGGGTAAGTAAATTAAATATCTCATGTATATAACATGATAACTCCCTAAGAAGCACAGGTACAGTTACAACAAACATAGGACATGGATGATGGGCACGACACCATACATCAATTTTGATTAATATCAGAACACAGACGTATTGGGGAAACAGGTTTTTTTAGGCCCCGTTTGATAATTATTGGGTTTTTTGTTTTTGGTTTTTGAAATTTAAGCCTATTCTCACTCAAATTTCCTACATTGTTTTCCACCATTCCTACAATATATCAATCTTTTCTTAAGAAAGTAGGTGGATACTAACCAACTTTTAAAAACAAAAACAAACTTTTGGAAGCTACTTTTTTTTGTTTTCAAATTTTGGTATGGTTTCTACAAATATAGGTGAGAAGTGTCTTATACAAGAGAAAACATATGGTAAGATAGTGATTATAGGCTTAAATTTCATAAACCAAAAACAAAAAACCAAATTTTATAAACCAAATTGGATATCAAACAAGGCCTTAATAATTTATAGGATGTAGATTTAAAATAAAATATTGAATGTATTCCACTAGAAAACATAAAATAACTGGTTAATTAACAATAGTAGTAATACAAAACACATTATTCAAATTCTATCATTCAAAGAAACTAAGTTTCCAATACAAACAAGAAAATACAAAAAGGAAATGGAAAACAGTTTTTATACAAAAAGAAAAGGCTAAAGGCTTTGCTATCCTCTAAAGTCTCTATAACATCTTCATTTTTTTCAATACCATCACAAAAATGAAATGAAAAACATGTTCTGTTTGTGAACGACAGAGGTTTTACTTATTAGGCTCAAAATACTAAGCTTGGTTAAAATTTTGCACACCATATCCAATGTGACCGAAATTAAAATAATATAAAAAAATAGTGTTCGTGAGCAATACCTGCAGAGCGAGGTTTAATCCACCAGTTTCTTCCCGATCAAAATACAATAACTACACCAAAAAATGAATGAGAAATTTAGAAAATGTTTTGTTTTTTCTTAATCTTCCTGTAGTCATTGTGCAGTTAAAATAGTAACAAAACCATATGGTTAAGTAATCATTGAAGGGGAATTGTGGAAAGGGAGCAAATTTGCCAAGAACGTGATTGTCAACGACTCAACACAACTATAGTCAAGGCAATAGATCTCAATGTTTGTGAAGAAACACAAATCTTAGAGGGAATGTTTTCAGATAAAATATCAATCACTTTAAAGAGAGTTACGGTTGGACCTTAAATTTGCTTTTATCAGGTGACTGCACTCGGCAAACAAGTCCACCCTGTATTTCCTCTTCACTTATCATGACAGAATAAAAATGAGCACACTGTTTCTCAACCTGTAAGAGTTACAGAATTATACATTAGCATATCAACAAACAGCTTCATTTGATAATGAATTTATTTTGAGTTTTCTACTTTCAAATTGTATGGTTGTTTCTTTACAATTTCTTGGGTGTGTTTTTTTTTTTTTTTTTTTAATTTTTGCTAAGAATTGAAATGTACAACAGTCCACCTTTTTAGAAATAGGTGTGCCGACTGGAAGTGGATGAACAGTCACAACCCCGTTAAGCGCCTCTTCCAAAACTGTTGCTGATACTGTTGTTTTAATGGGCACGCCAAGCTTGCTGAAATGGAAAGACAGATTAAAATCGAAAGCAACATGAGAAATCAGAGAATCTGGACTCTTATACATTTATCAAGTGAGAAGAATAGGCCAAAACAAAGAACAAAACATACCTAAAAATGGCAGCAAACATGGTGTTCACAGCCCCCAAACTTGAAAGATCTAGCTCCAATTCTTGGCTTTCTGTTTCAACGGCCTAGGCAAAGGTAACATCACAACTTTCTTCATTTTGAAGAAACACAAGTAGTATAGAAAGCAGTAGCACAACCACAAATGAACTATATAAACTAACAAGGATATTTTAGTAATTTCATTTTTTTAATTTTTCAAACTTTAATATCCTGGTGTTCTTTCATTTTTTTTTAATAAAAGTTTGGTTTCTTATATAAAAAATGGTTTATTAAATGGGAACATATAAACTAACAAGGATATTTTAGTAATTTCATTTTTTTAATTTTTCAAACTTTAATATCCTGGTGTTCTTTCATT
>JBBMEF010000028.1:3542926-3554050 GCA_037832685.1 Sicyos baderoa
TTCTTTGTTTGATTAAATCCCTTGTAATGCTTCGGTTGAACTGAACTGCTTTAGGATTTAATTAAAGCATGTAGATACTTGAATGCTTGCTTGTTTTAGGAACCAAACAGCATGTAGACTTCAATTTGTTTGTCTTTGAGCTGAAGATGTCAAGGAATGTGAATGACATGTAGAATTGTCTTAACTCTTAGCATATATTCAACCTAGGTTCAACAATAAAAGATATCAGAATGATCTTTTTTTTTTTTTTTATAAAAATATCAAATGGTCTTTAGGAAGAAACAAATTATGTATTTTTTTTATTTTATTTTCTTTTTATCGAATGGCTACTTTCATTATTTGGTTGTAAACCAATTCAACCCCAGTATCACGGATTCGATCATTGAAATCGATATTATTGAAATCGGTATTGTAATTTTCGTGTCCAACTTGTATTCAAAAAATGACTCTTTTTTTTTGTCATTTTAAGACAAACCATATAAAGTATATGGTTATATCATCGACTAATGTTCCAAGAGATTGTCGTCTTTTTTGTAATATATGGTAAAACCATATGGTTGTCTTTTTGTAATTTTAGGACAAACCATATAAGAGCTCTATGGTTTTGAAATTGACTAATATTCCCAGTACGTTAGGACAAATAATTTATAACATATGATTATGTTATTAACTAATATTTCAATAAGCATCACATTAATTTTATGTACCATCGAAAGTAGATCTACCTTCTCAAATCTTACCTACTATTAAAGAATATGAGATTCCATCTCAAAATCAATTGGTAATGAAATGAGTAACTCATATCTCTTATAAATATGCTGAAGAACACATATGTTTAACGTGGGACAATTGCCCCCAAAGTGAATATCTACATTTTGTAGACTATTTTCGAATATAAACAACTATTAAGAGATTAAATTTGAATACAGTCTTCTTTAAATGCATTTTGATCATGTGCATATATAATTCAAGTTGGGTTGAGTTAAGAATCTTTTTTGAATCAATCTAAAATTTTCAATAGATAAATTTGTATGTATTAGAGTAACTCAACCCTATACTTTCAAATTAAGTTGTGTTAGTTTTTTAGAATGTGTTAACTTTTTTTCCTCTCTAAAATTTTTATTAAAAAAATGTAAGACATTTTATTACTGCATAAACTCAACTAAACTAAAAAAAATTATAATTTATTTTTGAATATACTTAAAATCTATCTTATTAATTAATCATATATATATATAATTGTTAACTCGAAATGAACAAAAATAATTCAATCTAACAATAAAATAATAACTCAACCTAACTAACAAAAATTACAATTCACTTTAGGTGATTGAATTATTATTATTTTTTTTGTAAATCCCTCATTTTGACCGACCAAAGTCCAATAAGATTTAATTATTTTTTAGTGGAAACAAAAGAAAAAAAAAATAAAGAAAGAAAGTGATTACTTTTTCTTTCCTATTCAATTTTATATCACAGAATGTGCAAACAGGAAAATGGACGGAAAATGCACATTTTTTTAGTGGGTGTGAATTATAAATGTAACAACATTATTTATTAGTCATTTATTCATCTAAATTTCAACCTTTCCAAAAAAAAAAAAAAAAAAAAAAAAAAAAAAAAAAACCTCGCCGTCCAAAAAAGGAAAATAAAACAAGAAAATTACAATCCAATGTTCGTTCTCTGTTATAAAGACGCCATGGTTGATCGGAAGAATTGACACTTCAAGCATTTTATTTATTTTTTTAAAATTTTTAATTTTTCATATTCTAAGCCGCCGTCCATGGACTTGGAACTCGGATTCCGGCCGTCGGAGCTTTCTCTCTATTCCCGGAAATGTATTTCTCCGATCAATCTCCGGGGAAACGTCAGATTTCCCTTCACCCATCAAAGGAAAACCAACCCGGAGCTTCCGATGAGGTGGGGTTCCGGTCGCCGCCTTGTGGTTGCGGCCAAGAAGCCGCCGATCGAGGGTATTCCGGCGGAGCTTAACAGAATCGCTTCTCAGAAACTGGACTCTGCTCCGGCCCGCCGCCAGGTCCGATCAGCTTTCATGGAGCTTCAACAGCAACTTGATCACTGCTTGTTCAAGGTTTGGTTTGTGCATTTCTACAACATTTTGATTATTTCCCTGTTTTGATTTGTTAGCTGAAATTTTTCTCCCTTTGGATGGATGATTTGATCTGTTTTAGATGGCTCCTGCTGGGATCAGAACCGAGGAGGTAAGAAATTTCGTTTTAAGTTCATGTTTACTCTGGATTTCACTTTTGCTTAGGGTAATAGCTAAACATTTGGCAAATTAGTTTTGAAACTAAGATTATAATAAAGATGGTATCATAGATTTTGGATCCCCCAATCTCATTGGGTTGAGGATCACTTGAAAATGTCTCGTAGTGGGGCGGTGGTCGAAGACTTAGACTTTAAAAGTGTACTCCCCTCAAAGTCCCAGGTTCGAGATCCACCTATGACATTAATTTGTAGACACCTCCAGTATCTCCATTCCTTTAATGTCTCCCGGTGTCTGGCCTAGGGACGGGCGTGGTTACCCTAGATATAGTGGAGCGAAGCTTCGATTTCTCGGTTAAAAAAAAGGATCACTTGAAAATGTGGAGAGACCTCCTAACATTTATAAGAAGATTGGTGGGTTACTTTTGTCATCACTAATTTATTTACTATCTAATATGGTATCAGAGTCCATTAAACTCGAATGGTTATTCGATCCAATAAAAATGAAATTGTGATCCAATTCAAGATTGATGAACTTGAAAGAGATGCCGACTTGAGGGGGCATGTTGAGGATCCCACATGGGAAAGGTGGAGAGACCTCTTGATATTTATAAGATGGGTGGGCTATTCCTCTCGTCACCAATTAGTTTTGAGATGGATGCCCAAACTATCTAATAGATTTGGTGATTTTGATATTGTTGAAATGATAGTCTGATTGATGATTTGGATGTGTATAGTGGTATGATTGTAATTCAAGGGGTCTGAATATTTTCTGCAAAAGATGGTTTCCCGAGCCCGATGTTCATATTAAAGGTGCTGTGTGTTTCTGCCATGGCTATGGTGATACCTGCACCTTCTTCTTTGATGGTTCGTATTTGTTTCGCTTTTTATTTCTTGTTGGATTTGCATTGATGTCCGAGGTACTTGACATATGGTGGTTTTAATTTTTAGGGATTGCTAGGCACATTGCTGCATCTGGGTATGCCGTTTACGCTATGGACTATCCAGGTTTCGGTCTTTCGGAAGGATTGCACGGTTACATTCCGAGTTTTGATCAACTAGTTGATGATGTTATAGAACAGTACAAGAAGTTTAAAGGTTTTTCTCCTTTTTTGATAATGACTATGTGTGGATCGTCACGCTTACATTAATTTCTCTATCCTTTTCGGCTACGGATCAACTTGTATTTTACTTGCAGGGAGACCAGAATTGAAAGGATTGCCTCATTTCATTTTAGGACAATCCATGGGGGGAGCTGTTACGTTGAAAATTCACTTGAAGGAACCAAAGCTATGGGATGGAGTGGTTCTTGTGGCTCCCATGTGCAAAGTAAGTTCTAATGTTTCCATGAGGGAGAAAAGTGTTTGATCCTAATTTAGCTCGTACAGATTTTTGAATAGCGGTTTCGATGTTTTTTAAAGATATCAGACGATGTGAAGCCGCCAGAGCATGTGCTTAAGGTCTTGAGGCTAATGTCTAATGTCGTTCCAAAAGCCAAACTTCTACCAAAGGTCGATCTCGGTGAACTGGCTCTCAGAGAGACGAAGAAAAGGAATCTGGTTTGTATTTCTTCACATTGATTCATACCAATAAAATGAAGCTTTTGTACATTAAGTTCCTTAATAATTCACGGTACACTATGACTTGAGCATCTACACTCAAAAAGGCACCATCATTAGTGTCATCGAAATTCATAGTATGTCCTGTGACAATAATTGAGGACTGCGTAAGCTCCCTCCTGTGACAACAGTTGAGGACTGCGTAAGCTCCCTTAAACAGTTGCAGACTAACGAGTATAAAAATTCACGATGCGCATCGGTGACTTGAGAATCTATGCTCGGTAGCTCCATCATAAAGCTTATAGACCAAAGGGAACCATCATTAATGTCATAGAAATCCATGGTGTTTGAGTGCTACTTGCTGCAAGTATGGCTAGTGAAATGGCTCATCCAATTCTCTTTGAATATTGTGATGAGTTAACATGTCGACTATTTTACGAGAGAAATGAAACGCCGCTGCACGTATACATTTTTTCTTTTAGAGTTTCTTCTTTGCTTAGATTATTTTATACCTTCTGGCCTGTTTGTAATGCTCCTAAGATTGTAGTACTAGTATAATATTCTAAGGGTTATATGTGGGAGATTAGTAGTGTATTGTAAAGGGCATATTGGTAATTAGGTAGCGGTGTCTTGAATTAGTAGTGTTGTTAGGTACCTCAGGGGGTGTTTGTTTCCCATATTTAAGGAGGAGGATTTACTTACTCCTTTTTTAAAACCTACATTCAAATGAGTTTTTGTAATTCCTCAAAATAACTCCCCATTTTTACTATTAAAAATAACTTTTCATTTCTAATCATTCATTTATAACTACTCAATCATTTCTAACCACTCATTTTTAATCATTCTTCTCTATTTATTCAAAATAACTCATTTTTAATCATTCAAAGTGACTTATTTTTAACCACTCATTTCTAATCATTTTTTTTGACTACTCAAAATAACTACTAATTTTAAATCTACATGCAAACAAGTTTTTTACTCTAACTCTTCTACAAAAAAAAACCACTTCCAAACAAGATTTTGGCTACAAATCTCAATTTTTAACTACTCAAAATAACTTTTCAAACTAACTCTTCATCAAAACTTCATCCAAACACCTCCTAGAAGTTGTGGATGGGTTCTTGGAGAGAGATGGGCTATTATTGCTCAATTGTAATTTCTTTTGATATCATAAGATTATGCTTATGACTTCCAGGGCAAAGTGAAACGACATTTCCTTTTGTTTTATACTTATAAAATCGTAAATATTTACTTAACATTTAAACGCATAAAACTAAATCAAGAAAAGAGAGAGTTTTCCCAACCATAACTTTTACAACCAGAAAACTAAACTCAAAATCATTTCCAGAACTGTTATCTTATCCTTACACACGTTTTTCAGGCTGTCTACAATGTTATATCATACGATGATCGGATGCGCGTGAAAACCGCCATGGAACTCTTAAAGGCGACCGAAGATATCGAGAAACAAGTGGAGAAAGTGAGTGCCTGTTTTCGGGATGGTTCCCATATCAGCATTCCTTGTGTTCCTCTCATTCCTAGTATTGTTCTTTCATTTAGTATCCACTGATTTTAGAGTATCTGCAGGTTTCATCACCATTACTGGTTCTTCATGGAGCTGCAGACAAGGTGACAGATCCTAAAGTAAGTCGTTTTCTATACGAGAATGCGTCGAGCAAGGACAAGACTCTGAAACTTTACGAAGAAGGTTTTCATTGCATTCTAGAAGGGGAACCTGATGAAAGAATTTTCACTATTCTAAATGATATCATCCATTGGCTAGATTCTCGAAGCTTCTCGACTTAGTTATCAGTTAATTGCTTAGCGATATTCGTCCATTGTTTGTGCCTGTTGGAACAATCCATTGATCTAGTAAGATAAGTTAAGTTTGATGTAAGCTATCCTAATGTATCTCACATGTAATGTAGTTATTATTGTCAAATTTTCAAATTGAATATATGAAAATGCAGTAAGTAAAATATGACAGCAACTCACTGCCTTGCAAGTTTAACAACATTTGGGACTCAGAACCAGTAATCAATTGATTCCTTATGTGATGCATGATGTCACTAGAGTATATATTACTCCTTTTGGCAATTTAATATGCACTTTGATTCTTAAAATTCAAATGTGTTTTTATTCATTTTCTTCCTCTTATCAACTTTATGATAAAATTCAATTTTTATGAATATATAAAGCTAGATTGTTGCAAATCAAACGATAAATGCATTTTTATATTTTGAAAATGTGATTAAGCTATAAATGCAGTAACCGAAATTAATATTGGAATAAAACATGTTGTCACAACAAATAAGTTCACATGTTAGAATGATACAACTTTTTATAAATCTTGTAACTTGCTGTAAATTCTGTTGATATTATGTATGAAACATTTGAATAACAACTCAAAATAAAAATCACTTCACTTTATTATAAGTTTACTTTTTGTTCTTGTTAGTTACATAACATTATCATATATTCTTTTTTTTTATTTTTTTTTCTTCTTAAAACGAAATATTCATTCAACTGAGACCTCAAATCTCTAATATCAATTATTACAATACAGTAGTTCAATTACATCTTGACAAATATCATTTAGAAAATTTATCAACATCTTAGAATAAGATTCCACCCGATACGAGGAGGGGTAATATAAATATGTAAGATAATATTTCTCAACCCCTCCCTAATAATCATTCATTCCATGATCTTTACAAATGAAGCTTTGATCCCTTCTTTAGTCCCCATCGATATTGGTCTACCTTTCGTACCTCTAGCTTGCCCCCCCCACACCTCCTTCTTTGCCGTCCGAACTCCACGAACCATCGACATTAAGCTTCCACGCATCACCATGAAGAGGAGACCAACCTACCTCATTGCTTCTTGTTCTATCCTTTATTAAGATTTTCTTTCTTTACTCGCAAATATCATGGAGTGACTCAATTGGTCAAAGAGGACTTTGTGGTACATAATATGATATGTTCAATCTATAGTGATCATCTATCTAGGAATTATTTTCCTATGAGTTTCCTTGACATTTAAATATTGTAGGATCAGACGATATATCTCATGATATTAGTTGAGGTGCGCGAAGCTGGCCCAAACTAAAAAAAAAAAAAAACTCTCTCTAATTGCTCCTTGTTTCTCTTGTTTTACACCCAAACTCTAGTTTGAGTCCAAATAAAGGATTACAACTATAATTATTTTAACATAATAAATTCAAAGCACTAATCTTTTTATCTCAAGTGGATTAGTTGGAAAAGCGACGAAGAAACTTTTTCGTAATCTAGAAAACAATGATGCAGGTTCAGCCAAGTTCATAATCTCAATCCTCGATCCCAATTTCAAGATCTTTCACAGATAAACCCTAACCCTCGTAAGCGTTGAATTAATTTGACTCTCAGGCGACAATGTCACTCCTCAATCAACTCTTCAATAGAGGCGTCTTCGCCGGAAAATGGTCAGTTTCCAATTCTTCCAGTTCTTGATTCTTGTTGGGTTTTGGTTTAGATCCTCAGCATTACTCTGAATTCTTCTGGGATTGTTGTTTTTTCTTGGATTTGTTGTTCGTTGATCTTTTACTTACAAACCCTAACACCCCATTAACGAAATCGTTAATTTGACTGGATTTGGCTGACTTTTGCGTTGAAATTTATAATCGAATAGTGTGTTTGCTTCTTTGAGCTTAATGTATAATTGGTTTTTTTTGTTGTTGTAGCAAAACTTGTTTGAGCTTGGCGATTTCGCGGATTAAATTGCTGCAGAACAAGAGGGATCTGCAGCTGAAGCATATGCGGAAGGAGATTGCGCAGTTCTTGCAGACAGGGCAGGAACCGATAGCTCGAATTCGGGTACCCTTTAGGATCTTGAGATCTGTAATGTGATTTGGTTTTAATGTTTGTTTTACTATCTTGTAAAATAACATGTGTAGGTGTCTGTTTGGGCAGGTGGAACATGTAATACGGGAACAAAACATATGGGAAGCATATGAAATTCTTGAGTTGTTTTGTGAGTTTGTTCTTGCTCGTGTCCCGATCATCGAAAGCCAGAAGTAATCTTTTTGCTATTAAAAGTTGTTTTATGATTTATTTTTTATTTTTGGCTTCTTGCAGTTTCTATTTATATGTTTGTTGCCATGAATTAGAACTAGGTAGTTTCAGGATCATACAATTCAACCCTTCCAATGGATGTCTGATGATTCTTAGCATTTAGAAATCAGACATGGAACCTCTTGTTTGATTGATTCATGTGCATCAATTTTCTGCTTTTTTATCCCTATTAAAAGTTAACTAACCACGAAACTAACTTCTAACTTAACTAGTAAGTAACTCTTATATGAAACTTACTTGTGTTACCGTCATAGACTCATAAGACTCATAACCATCTCTGTTTTGTGTTTGACTTTAATGTCCATTGATGTGTCCTTCACATTTTCCAGTGCTTCTTTGGGCTGAAATTCCTTGGTGGATTTATGAATTCATATTCTCATCCATATTCCCAAATCCAGTTCATATAGTTATCAGTTCAGTTGTGCGCAACTCTTATTTCATCCGTTTTTCTAATCACACTATCGATTTAGTGCTTTCTTTGGTGCCTGTACCCAATTTGTTAGTCTTGTGAAAATATGTTAACTGCAAAGTTATTTCAGTTACACTGTTCTGAGCTAGAAATGGAGAAAGTGGATACATGTTCATTGAATCAAAGGGCCTACTCTCGTGTCTATCTAACATAATATATTCACTCAATTGTCTTGTTAGTACTAAGCTGTCATTGAGTTTACATAACTTAGTTTTCTTAGACAATTGTGAATCTGTGATAGGAATACTTTCAGGAATATTATTAGGGTATTATGGGCACATTAATAGTTAGTTACTGAGGTTGTATTGAATTTGATTATAAATAGAGGGAGTGGAGAAGGAGGAAGTTAAACAATTGTTTGTTTGTTTTTAAGAAGAAACTATTTCATTGAAAAGATGAAATAAAGGAGATAAAACTCCAAGCACCTGTTGTTGAATTACATAAAATACTTCTTATTGCAAGTTAGAGAAGACAAAACTGTAATAAGGAAAATTGTGTTTATATCTACCCAAAAATACACTGCCTGCCCTCGAAAACACATAGGTGCCATAGTTGGTTGATAAAATTAATTCTTTGAAAATTCAAGCGTTCCTTTCTCTCTAAAGAATCCAGAAGATATCTCAAACAGTAATCAACCATAATATCTTCTTTGTTCTTTAGACCTATCATTGGGGAGCGATAAAGACCATTCAAAAGCCTCTAACGGCAATCGTCCAGAATTGAGCAGAAAACGGGCAATGAATAAAAAGGTGAGCTTGACATTCTGCATTTGACTCACACATCAGTCATCACATACCATGATGGCTAGTGGTCAATTGAGCATCAGGAAAATAGGAAGAAATGAGTTTAATCTATGATGGTCACTTATCTAGGACTTATTATCTTACATATATTTTGTCAACCAAATGTAGTAGGGTGAGTGAGATTAGTCAAGGTGCGTATAAGTTAGCTCGAAGACTCACCTATATTAAGAAAAGAAAGTTAGACAATTGTTGAGTGGTTCAAGCTTGAGTGGCATCTTAAGAAAGGGGAGGTTTCATGTACATCAAATACTTAAGTATTCACTAGTGAGTTTTTGTTATAAATAGAAGAGGTAAGGTTTGTAGAAGATGGGTTAGGATATATTTTGGTAAATCAATCTTAGGGATTGGTTGGAGGAGAGTTTTAGCCTCTCAAAAGGCTATCGATATTGTAGTTTCTCAAATTGCAATATAGTTCATCTTACTATTTTGGTTTGATTTCTGGAATTGGCTTGCGTTATCTTGTTGTTCTTTATCTTTCACATTTCAATATATTTTGGTTCTACTTCAATCAATTTTTTGTTAATGGCATACATACTCAAATATCTCTAAGTGGACACTGATAACATTAAACAGTATATTGCACATTTAAATGCCTTCCTAATGGCTATGCAAGATTAGGGGAGCATTGCAGTCTCTTGAAAGATGTTTAGATTAGTGTTTTGATGTAGATGTGAAGATGAGTTCTATTAATCTGTTTGGTTTGATTTGATGCATGTGATTTTCATTATTATCTTAAAAATTCGAGTAGCCTTGCCACTTTAAAAATAATGATTTAGCTGTGATTTATTTCCTTTTCGGCTCGGCACTGATCATATTGGATGGAGGCCTTTTGTATGAGTGTTCTTACTTTCTGCATTTTGTTGCCCTGTCATTAACTATAAAAATTTACAATAACAGAGATTGTCCAGTTGAACTGCGAGAGGCTATTGCCAGCATAATATTTGCTGCTCCTAGGTGTTCTGACCTTCCAGATTTACTTCAGTTGAAGAATTTGTTTGCAGTCAAATATGGGAAAGAATTCTCCTCTGCTATTTCTGAGCTTCGTCCTGATTCCGGAGTTAACCGATCAGTTGAGTGCATCTAGAGTTTACCATGAGCAGTACTATTGTGCTTTTTGAGAATAAAAACAATATCATTAACTCAATTTCTTGCTTTCATTTCAGATTATTGAAAAGCTTTCAGTGAGTGCGCCTCCTGGAGAACTAAAGCTGAAGGTCATGAAGGAGATTGCACAAGAACACGGACTCAATTGGGATTCTTCCAGCACTGCATCTGAATTTAGTAAAACCCATGAAGATCTGCTGGTATGATTTCCAATTTGATACTTGTAGCTGAAAACTCTCTTTTTTGTGTTGATTGATCTGAAATTCACTAAGATGGTCACCATATAGGATTGGCCTGTGGTCAAATCAGGGCCTTGTAAATCATAATGTGCTTAATAAGCTGACGGGTTATGATAAATTGAATTATATTAAACTAACAATAGGCTTAGGACCAATATGCCATTAGTTTGAATTCCCCACCACCAAATGTTATTAAACTCAAAAATAAATTGACAGGTAAGAACTAAGAAGTATTTTTTTCACATAAAGAAACTGTGATCTAATCCACTTGAGTTTTAAGATTCTTGATTTTCACCCAGGAGAGTTCTAGAAGGAGTTGTAATGTGACTGCTACAAGCCTACAGGCATTGTAGTTCAAAAGTTTATTGTTATAGCAACTTATTCTGTTTTTGTAAGGCCCCTGATCATCCATACTTACCAGTGTAAGGGTAAAATGGGAAAGTAGCTGCTCCTTTTTAATTCTGTTACTTGTGTGGGGTCAGAGTAGTTGGGATTGGGATGGTGGAGCAGGTTGTTTGCTCGGTCAGTTTTTTGTAAGGTGTTGGTTGATATAATTAAAATTACCCCAATCCATAAGCTTAGGCTTTTGGATTGATTGGTGGTTTAACACAACTC
>JBBMEF010000028.1:3590917-3617330 GCA_037832685.1 Sicyos baderoa
TAATGCTGAATTCTCCGCAATTATGACTCAAAACTCTCTTTTTCTAATGATTTCTATTTCTTGCCTCTTTTACAACAAGCTTTGCATTTTGTGTATATTTGACTGTTCTAAGGTGATCTATGCTTCTAATATGAATGATATGCTTAAAAATACCTTATTCCAGGGCTAAAAACCTCTCTTTTAGATCGGTATCAATAACAAACACGTAATGCGCACTAGCGAAGTGACCATCTATAGCCCCCCTTCTTAACAGATAGGAGATCCTATTCCGAAACTAATGGTTTTCTCTAGTAGATCTCTCATTCCTCCCCCTCTCGGGATGTCGAAACAAGTTAGCATGAATGGATGGTCGGTCGAAACATGTTAAGGATTAAACTAACTAGAATAACTAAGCTCAACATCTCCCTGATTATCCCGAAGGCATGCTTCACACACCTAACCCTTTAACCTTCACCTAAACTGGTTTAGCTTATGATCAACACTACAAATACATCAACAGAAAGGTAAAATGTTGTAAACATCGCAGAAACGAGATCAAAACTCAGAAATGTTCAATAGCATAACAGATCCGCGATGATATAATGCTGCAAATTACATAAGAGTTCCGATCAATCACAAACACGATGCGAAAATAGTTCAAAACGGAAAAACACTAAAATACGATAGAAAATGACTACGAACTACAAGATCGAGCAATCACAAATGTTCATGCTCCAGAAAATAGTGTACTGAAAGCAGAAAACACTAAACACACTGAAAATACTAAGAGAATAGTTCGAAATACTGAAATTGCTGAAAATGCCGAAAAAACGGATGCTCGCGACTCCACTACAGCTCCGGCGAACTCCAGAATTGAGCTTGGGGCAGAGGCTATGGCGGAAGCTTTTGAAAAATGGAATAATG
This sequence comes from Sicyos baderoa, assembly GCA_037832685.1. Classification (NCBI taxonomy): domain Eukaryota; kingdom Viridiplantae; phylum Streptophyta; class Magnoliopsida; order Cucurbitales; family Cucurbitaceae; genus Sicyos; species Sicyos baderoa. Next base: position 3,591,821 of record JBBMEF010000028.1, read on the forward strand.
GCGAAGAAGGAGAGTTCAAATTCCCTTAAATTCCCTTTAAATAGCCTCTCTCAAAGAGCTATGTACGGTTAGGATTTGATCCACGGATGGGCTTGGGCGCTACTCTAGAGATGACTTCAGCATACGTCAGCTTGGGGACCACAGCCATGCATTTTCCGTTTGATAACAAAGCGGGGACCACACTCTAAGCAGTCTGACTTCAACAACTGCGCGATTAAGCGCTCCAAACATTTAGCCTTCCTTCAGACTCTTTGATTCATCTTTCCCATAGCTCCTTAATGAGCAGATTTGAAACTCTCTTCCTGAAATGATAAAATTAATTCCACAAGTCACAAGTTCTAGGAATGCTAATTAAGATGCCGAAAACGTAACTTTTGACATAAATCCTTCATTTTTCTTATGATTTCTAATTCTTGCGGATTACAATATGCATTGCAATTGAATGATAATTCTCTGCTTTAAGATGAATTAAGTAACAATATATAACAATAATGCTCAAAACATGTCAGAAGCAACTCTTTCTGAAAAAGATAAAATTAGTTCTAGACATCAATCCATATAAAGAACGATAAAAATATAAATACTTATCACTTGCTACATTTCTGCCCGCGTATACTTGCCCGTAAGAGATTTCAAGCCACACTTAATAATAGGTTAAGCTTAGAGTTTATTACTGATTAGATATATTTGCATTTAGAAGTCGTGTAGTCATTTCTAGAAATGTCCATCCCACATTAAAAGAGGCTCACAAGGATTTGGTTGAAAAAAAACATTATCTAATAACAGCAGAAAATAAATAGAAAAATACTGAGAAAATGAAAAAAAAAAAAAAAAAAAAAAAAAAACAAGAGTTTACATGGAAAAACTCCCAAACTGGAGAAAAACCACAGGCACGGAGAACTTCCACTATGTGAAAAATTTGTACAATCACCGAATTTTCTCCGAACTATAATTACAAAACCCTCTCTTAAAAGCTTATACTACTCACACTCATTGCCTCGAACTCCACAAGATAATACAAATGAATTTGACTAGAGTTAGTATACCAAGATTAAAGTACTTCTAATTGGGATGCTTTGAAACCAAAGTTTCGTGCTCCTTTTATAGTTCTTGGAGCACACCATTACCTTGTATCTTTCTCCGATGTGGGACTGACCAAGTGCATTTTAAGTTCAGCTATATATAGTACTTTAATGTTATTTTTTAAAAAAACTTAAATGTTATTGCTAACAACTAAATCATAAATTGAAGAGCATACACAAGTATACGTAGTCAAATCGCGATAAGTGATAAGTATTTATTTTATCGTTCTCCACAAAAATTGATGTTTATAACTATTATTAATAGTTTGAGAGTTATGCAAAATAAATAAAAGAATAATGTTGATGATTGTTTGGGTTTTTCAAGACTGAAAATGATGAAAATGCAATTGAGCATAGGTAAAAATACGAATGCGGAAGATGTTAATCATGTTTTGGTGGTAGTCAGATTTCATGCTTTCGTGTTATAATAAGTACTTCCACACTTATTGATTTATGTCTAACACAATTTCTAATGCGATTACTCATACTTAGCTCTGGGTGACACACGCGATAGTAAGGTTATTCCTAACTCCTTAAAAAATATGAGAGATCTCGATCGGACCTATCATAGCATACTAGATCACCCCACAGTTTCCTCCTTTGAGTTTGTTGAAGTCTAGCATGTGTGGGTAGCTAATCGACGCATACTTAGAATAAAATTTAAGTAGTGTAAAATGTAACGACCTACAATCTTAACATGCATTCTACATAAAAAAAAAATTTATCATGACTCTAACTAATGCAACATAGAAACAAACAATAGTAGATAATGAAAACTTGTGAATTTCATTACTAAAAGTTGTCTACAATTCTATGATCTTCTCTTAATTATGAAACTAAATAAAAAAAGATAGGAATCGTGCGGTTGTGAAGATGTGCAGACTCCTTGTCATCGGCTCCTACGAACATCACCAGTTGCGTTTCAGCGTGGATTGACTTCTGGTCAACCGACCAGCTCCCCGATTGCAGCTTCCTTTCTTCTATAAATAGAGATGATATGCTTGACTGACAAGTTTGGGTGAGCTGGAATTTCTTCATAAATGCAGGAATCTCTTGATTATTGCTAAGATTTCTTGTTCATGATGACTTTATTACTTGATTGATTTCTCTGTTCTTTCCTTGTCGGCGTGATTCTTCGAACGCGTATACCTTGTGAATGCGTCATACTGCTTTTGTTTTTTCGTTGTTCGCATTTAGTTCGTCTTTCTCGCATAAGAGTTCTTCGTTGTTCGCATTTGCAAAGAATGATCATATTTATCAAGACTAGAAATCACATAGTTGCTTTCTATATTCCAATCATCGGGAGTCAAATCTCCCAAATCAACCACTAGATCATGTTCATCAGATATTTCTTGCATAACACCAAGAGATAGAGGGGAGAAATGAAAATTTCCTGGAGAAAGATATTGTCTAGAGGTGTTGATGTTGTTGGGTAAAATGTGCCAGAGGAGATATGGTTTTTCTTGGAGTTTCTTCAACCTCATCCATGTCCGAGCGCTGATCGGCGTTTGTGAAAACAATAGCAGAAGGAATTGTCGCTGTTATTTGAGATGTGTTGCCTAAATAGTTTGTTGCAATTCTGTTTAGGTCTGTCGAGTTGGAAGATAAATTTTGCTTCTTTGTCAATCCCAAAATTGGTGAATCTTCATTATCCTCAAATGTTGTTATGAATAGGCTTGTAAACATAGGAGATCTCATGTTTTTTCTAGGCCTACATTGATAGTAAATGAAATGGTGCCCCATTTGAGCTAAAGAGTGGTCTAATTCTTAGCCGAGCAAAAAGATGAGTACATGGTCATTGGGTTAGTGAAATTTTTTAGACCACTCAAAATTCCATGTTAGTCAATTCAATAATTCGTTCAACTTTTATTAGAGCAATTCAACTCAACTCATAAATATTCAAGTTCGATTGAATTGGATTATTAGATTGTATTTATCTCTTTTTTTCTTTTTAAAATTTTGCCCAATATCCACAAATATGTACATAAATAAAGAAAAAAAATATAATATTATTTTAGTTCAAATTTAGTTTGGCTGAAAAGCAAAAAATAGTTGACCTAAAAACTATTCAAACTCAAGGAAAAGTATTATAAAATTATAATACCAAATAAGTTTTTTCTGTCATAAAACCACTCTAAATCTTTTATGCTAAATTAAAATTTCCTGCTACAACTATCCATAACCCATCATATCAACATCCTATCAAACAAAAATTTATGTTTTCAAAAGCTTTAGATTCCTTCCTCTCTAAAACCCTTTTATCCAAATTCCTCTATCTTTCCCAATATGTTCTTGTTGGTGATATGCAGTTTAATATTTGGTTTGACAGTTTTTTAACCTTCTAGACTTTTGCATTTTATTCTCAAAAGTTTAAAAAAAAAAAAACATAAATAGATTTTATGTCTTTTCAAATCCATTTAGTTTTCGGTTAAGAGATTTACCGGGGGTGTTTCTTGTCTTGCAGCGTGGGGGCTATGATTAAAGTAGAAAATACCCAAATTCTGACTAATGGATTATGTGGATTGATACGATTGATGATGGGCATGTGTGCTATGATGATTTATATGATAACGACAATTTTCTGATGGGAATAAATGTTCCCAAATAAAAGTTAATTCCTTTTTTTTTTTTTTTGTAGACAAATTTGAATGATCAAATCCTCTTTTTTTTTAGTTTAAATAGGTAAAAAAAGACAAATATCAATTTTAAAGATCAAACTTGTGATACTATATATAAGTCATTTACAACCAAATAATGAAACTATTACGTCATTGATCAATTTGATAATGATCGAAACCTCCTAATATTACTTTTGAGTTGTTTATTATCACATTTTATAGCCTTTTAAGTTACTTTATTTTTTATTTCAAAAAACAAAAGTTACTATTTTTTAGATATTTATTGTAAGATACTACCAAAAGTATTATTTACTTCTATTTTTCTTTTAGTAATTTAGTATTAATTAATCTAAGAATATTTACAAATTATTATTTAGTTAACTTTTTTTTTTTTATTCAATAATATTTGGGTATCGGGAATTCAAACCAATTACTAAATTATATAAGATGTTTTTGATTAAGTTGTTTTATTGTTTAATCACAATTTTTGAAGACTATGGATTGCTGTTTTTTTTTTCTTTTTCAAATGCATGACTAATACCTTATTTAAGGGACTTTGGTTTTTATTTATAGTGCTTTATTTTTTATTTTCATGCCAAATGTGGCAAAGAGTATTTTGTTTTCTTACATTTAATAATTACTTTTTGTTTTTGTTTAAAGAGAAACCATTGGGCCATTTTAGACCAGAAGGTGAACTAGAGCACAATTGTAGATGATCATTGGACAAATTAGGAGAATGACTACATTTTGGAAATTATTTAGGAAAGTGTCTAAAAATGGAACTATTTAAATGTATGTCTGGCTTTAATTTCTGTAATTACTATAATAAATACAAAAGACCAAAATACTCATCTAATTTGATTATCTATTTTTTAATTTATTATAAATAGCATATTTTTTTTAACTAACATGAGAGAGAAACATTATATATTGTTACCTGCCTAAATTAAAATAATAAACTAGAATGTGGAATTCAAATTTGAAAAATGAAATAAAGAATTAAGTTTTTGGTTTTTTTTTTTAAAAAAAGTAATAGACATTAAAACATTTATCATACTGAATGGCATACGTCCATAGTACATGTGGGTACAAAAATGGTGCATCTTCCTAAAACCCCTACCGATGATGGGCAAAACGGGATTCAAATTAATGTGCTCTAGCACCAATTAATCGTCTTCATCATTCCACACGCAAAAACGCCCCTTTCCGCAATGATACACAATTGGAACACGAACAACCCCCTCACGCCATTCCACTCCACGCGAGAAGCTCGATCGCCCAGCCCCCTACCGCCAATCTCCAAGGTGGAACTTCCGCCGCGGATTCGTTTCGATTTCACGAAACTCCGATGTATCGCCACTCCCCAGTAAGACTTTAAACTGCTGGAGTTCTTCGGGAGTTCTCTGGCACCTCGAGAAGAAGCTTTCATGTCTGATATTTAAGCTTTTGCATGCCGATAAACTCTCCCTAAAATGTAGGGATTTGTTGATGATTTTTCTTTTTTAATTTTTTTTTGTGAATGTTGTATTTATTTTTCTTTTCTTTGGTATAGTTGAATTTTATTTAATGGTATGCATACACAGAGGAATATGAATGCGAAGGGGAAGGCGAAGGCAGACACGGAGAGCAGTGAAGTTGAAGACAGTGAGGTGCTGCATGTTTTTTACTACTAGGCGTGTAGTTGAACTATGAAATGTTTATCTGTGTGTACGATTGTTGTCTTCCTTTGTGCATCTGTTGTCTGTCTTGTACATCTGTTGTTTGTCCATGCATATGTTGCTTTACTGCTAGGGGTGTAGTTGAACTATGGAATGTTTAACTATGTGTACGATTGTTGTCTTTCTTTGTGCATCTGTTGTCTGCCTTGTACGTCTGTTGTTTGTCCATGCATCTGTTGCTTTACTACTAGGGGTGTAGTTGAACTATGGAATGTTTAACTGTGTGTACGACTGTTGTCTTTCTTTGTGCATCTGTTGTATGTCTTGTACATCTGTTGTTTGTCCATGCATCTGTTGTTTGCTGCTAGAAAGGGAGTTCAATTTGTTACGTGTAATCTTGCATAATTCCATGTGTAATTTGGCAACCTAATAACCCTACAAGTGTGAGTGAATTGGTTTACCAAAATTTTATTTATTCTTTATTTTTTTATTAACCCTAAAATTGTGGGTGGATTGGTTTAACAAACTATAATGAGTTCAATTTGTTACGTATAATCTTGCATAATGCCATGTGTAATTTGGCAACCTAATAATCCTACAAGTGTGGGTGAATTGGTTTACCAAAATTTTATTTATTGTTTATTTATTTTATTAACCCTAAAATTGTGGGTGGATTGGTTTAACAAACTATAATTATTTATTTTTTGTTTTGTTTTATTTTGTCAGTTAAACACACTCCCTCAAATGAAGGAGTTAAATAGTGAATTAATTTTTAAAAATGAATAAATATGAGAAGGGCAAACTAGGGATGAAACATTTCTCTTTCACCCTTAAACACACACTTTAGCCATGCCGCTACATTATTTTCCTATTTAGACAAATCCTATAATAATTTCCAAAAAGTAGACATTTTGTAGGTTTTCCCATGATCATTTTGGTGGTTCACATTGTTGGACTATTTTCTTAGGCCTTTTAGTGGGGTTTGGGCCCAATAATTGCCTGCATCATCTAAAATTGTACTCAATCTTCCAAAATAATTATAAATATAAACAATTTCTAAAATATTTATATTCATAATTATTAATATTTTTTAATATGATATTATGAATAGTCAATAATATTAATAGAGGAATAATTGCATGCTACCCGGGCAGCATGCATCCCCTATTATAGCTAAATCTTGACCTTCTATTATTTTTGTTATTTTTTTAAATAGTTATTTCTCAAAATTACAAACATAATAAATGGCTAAGATTTAGCCGATTAAGGGGATGCATGTTGTCCGGGCATGCAATTATTCCTCATATTAATATTATCTATTAATATATTTTAATATTATATATATTTTTTAATATTGTATTACAAAACTCATTTACATCGATATTATAAAAAAGATATGTGACAATATTTAATAATATTATTATTACATTTTCAAATAAAAAAAATGTATTGACAACATTGATTAATTTTTTTTAAGTAATCGTAATTATAATCATTTTTTAAATTTGATTAGTCTTTTAAATATATTTTTTACTTTTTTTTGGATGAGTGTTGATAGTAAATGTCTACTTTTAAAAATTTCATTTAAATAATAATTTAAACTTTAACATTTAAATCCGTGTCTATTTAAAAAAATCTAGAGGGAAGAATTAAATTTTCACAAGAATACCTCAAATTTTATTTTATTAATTAACATATTATATAATTAAAAAAAAGTCAATTGAAGTATTAATTAAATATGTTAAACTCAACAAAAGAATTTAGGAGCTAACTACCTTCCTTATTTTTATTGAATATTTAAAATCTTAGAGATTTTTATTTTAAAATTTAGTTTCAAGTCAAAATATTATCGTCGTATGAAAATTTGTAATCATAAATACTTAAATTAATACTTAATCTTTTTTATCATTTGATTTATCAAATAATTATACTTAGAGTTAGAGTAAAAAAAAGTAATACTCTAGCAACATTATATATTAAGAAGGTAACCAGATAATTACGAGTTCAAATCTTAAATGTTTATAAATTAAAAAATCATAATAACAATAGGGTGAATATGAGTTGAGTTGGGTTGATGTGATTTTCAACCCAAAAGTTCGGGTTAGTGAATTCTCCAACCCAACCTAACCCAACCAAACCCTTTATTTTCGGGTTAGGTTGAGTTGGGTTATCGAATTTATAATTTGTAACTACCCTAAAATTATAAAAGCTCACCATAATAAGCAATATACTCAATAAACGTCTCTTTTTCGATTCTTAGAAATTTAGGACGAACATTAGCATAAGTGTATTTTTATTGCTAATGGAAAATTCAAGTTTACCTAATTTCAAAATCTTATCAATAAGTTTAAAAAATATTAAAAAAATAAAAGTCTAACAATAATGATTAAATTAAATAAATATGTAATATATAATATAAATAATTAAATGTCATAATAATTATGTTAGATTGAAAAGTATATATTTTTAAACTAAATATGAAATTCAGGTTGTGTTGGATTGATTATAAGTTAACACTTGACCCAACCCAACTCATGAAAATTCCATGATTTTAAACCCAACCTAACTCATTCAGGTATATATACAATAAATGCAAATACATCCGATGCATATTATAAATATAACAAGTTTAAATCAAGTCAGATACTAATATATTCAATACATTAACATAGTACATATAGGTTAATTCACTTAAAACACACGTAGACCAACATATAAATTCATATCATTGTACATATATATACACTATAATATTCGTAAGTTAATTGGTTCGATTCGGTTTTGTATGAAATTTCAAAAATAAACCGAACCGATGAAATAATAACCTAGATGATTGTTTGCCGCTTCCATTCTCTTGAACAACTTTCACAGAGAGGGAGAAAATCAATTCGGTACTGTCAAATTAAGCCTCGATTTCAAGGTTCTTTTTTGGATTTTGATTCTTCAATCTCTTTATTCTCTATAGATTTTGCTTTCTAATTCGATTTTGATTTTTGGGATTTCTTTTTTTATTCTTCAAAACAAGCCGTCGCGGCCGTTCAGAAAAAAAAAAAAAAAACAGGGGAAGCAGAGTTTTGGGTGAGATTAGAAACAAAATGAAAACTTGAAGATGGATGAAGAAATGGACTATGTTTTGGGTTGACCGAGCCTGTAGGTATGTTTTTCTAGTTTATGTTTTTTTTTTGGGATCTTTGAATATGTTTTGGTCAATTTGACTGCATTATGAAGACTAATAATTTTTTGTTTTTTTAAAAAGCACTTTAGCCTCTGTCTACAAAAAATAAAAGTATTGATAATCCGAACTACCCAACTTCAAATAAATCGTAAGAATTTGAAGTTGGGTTATCAAATTTTTTTGGCTAGATTATATTAATTCATTAATATGGAGTTTCTGCACTGTTTTTTGTGTTCATTTTGTTATGTTTGTTCATAATCAGGTAATGAGAGCATTGAAATTCATCAATGGAACTTGAATCCTTTTGCTATCTCTTGTATTATATAATTGTTCAATTTTGAATTGGATTGCCTTCCTTTCATTTATCTGTCTTTTTACATAGAAATTTTTAGTATGAATTGAGAAATTCTTGTGAAAATGCTCTGATTATGACAAACTTGGTGAAAATTAGGTCAAAGTTTTTCAGCAAAAGAATTCGAACTAACATCTCTACTTTTTTTTACTTTAATTTTTGGAAAAGTGTTCCTTTTATGTTGACTGCTTAGAATCAATAGAATCTTATGTTTTTAAAGATTAGCTTATTCTTAAACTAGATCAAAATATCAAATAATTGTCTGTTATCATTATTTCAATATATTAAAACGAAAATTGGACAGTGGCCAACAGAGTAATAGCTCAACCGGCATTAATACTCACCTAATGACTTAGAGATCTTGGGTTCGAGTCTCCCCCCACCCCCAATTGTTGTAATCTCAAAAAAAAAAAAAACAAAAATTGGACAGTGGATCAGATCCAAAACCAAGCCGAACCAATTGAAAACCGAACCAATGGTTCTATACTTTATTGGACATTGGATCAAATCCATTTTTTAAAAACCAATGATATCAGTTCGGTTTTCGGATTGGTACAAAATCAACAAAAACCGAAACGAAATCACCTCTACTCAAAACACCAAATGGATAGACTTAAATATTTTAGGTATATTCTAAAATTTGCTATAAGAGTAAAAATAAAAACAGGATAATCGGACACACTGAATAATGTCACTCAGATGCAAAAGTCCGATGCACCTATAAAAGCCACACAAGAATGTAGAAACTCCCCCAAAAATCAACGAGTTTCAATCTTCATCAGATTCATAGAGCTTGAAAATGTTCGTCATCTTAAACCCTAGATCTCCTTCAAAGTCACCCTCACCTCAGACCCTAAGCTCCCTTTTAAAGTTTTTGTCATCTTAAACCCTAGATCTTTCGTCGCTAGGGTTTTTTCTCATTCCTTCACCCAAAATTGAGATCCAATCTTACGGTTTTTTCAATTTCTCTTAATGATCAGGTTTTGTGTTCGGAGGCTGTACCTTTCACCGTTGTTCTCATATTTTTCATTGAAGAATTCAAGGCTCCCCCGCAAACGTGTGCCATCATCACCAATGGTAATTTGTTACCTTTTGGTTGTTTTATTCCTTGAATTTTGATTCGGTTATGATGGAATATGCATGTGTGAAATTTCTTTTGAGTTTAACAATTTGCGATCTGCTGATCGCCCATACTGGTCGTTCGAGGACATTAATTTCTAGACACCTCCAGTGTCTCCAAGTCTACCGGTGCCTGGCCTAGAGACGGGCATGTTTACCCGGTTACAGTGGAGCGAAGCTCCGACTTCTTGATTTAAAAAAAAAAAAAGGATCTGCCGATGGCTGATATAGGTTGTTATGGAAATTAGATTTGATATTGAGTCCCCTAAGAGATGATTGGTGTTCCCGCAATAACACGTAGTGTAATTTTGTTGGAGATAAACGAGTATTAGTAATTGGTTGTGTGGATATTTATTTGTAGTATTGTTTTTTAGTTTAATTTTTTTTTGGATAAGAAACGATTTCATTAATTCATGAAATTACAATATAGTTATATAGTACTGAGGATCAAATAAGAGATCTCCAGTAGTTAAGTAAGGAATCATAACTATAAGAACAAAAAAGACGATTTAGTTTACACCAAGATATGACATTATGAGTGATGGTGTCAAAAAAACTATGGTAGGGAGATGCTTTGTCTTTAAATATTCTCTTGTTTCGCTCCAACCATTTCCAACAAAAAGCTCTTATAAAATGTTCCCATAAGAGTTTCTTTTCCTTCTTAAATGGATGACCGATCAGGGCAGCTTGAATTAATTGAAGAGGTTCGAAGTGCAGGGGCATAGGCCAATTAAAAGCATTCCTCAGAAAATCCCAGAATAATTTGGCGAATGTGCAAGTAGTGAGAAGGTGCGATAAAGATTCAGTATCATTCTGGCATATGGCACACCAGTGAGGGGATAAGGCTCTGTTTGGTAGTCTCCTTTGTAATCTATCTTGCATAAGGATTGCCCTGTGTGTAATTTCCCAAAGAAAGAATTTGATTTTTTTTGGGTATTTGTCTTTCCATATTGCCTCATAGAGGTTTGGGGGGTAATCATGCAATTCTTTGGATAAGACTTTGACCATGGATTGCACCGAAAAACCTCCAGTTGGATCCTCCTTCCAAACAATAATGTCTTCCCCTTCTCTAATAGTAATTGAACTGAGGTGGTTGGATAAAGAGCAGTACTCGTCGATTTCTTCCTCCTTTAAGTTCCTTCGAAGTGCCAAGTTTCAGGTTTGATTTTCATGATCCCATAGGGACTTAACCACCTCTTTTTTATGCTTTTTTTTTTTTTGGTTTTTTAGTTTAATCGTGAATGTAGATATTTGAATATGTTGGTGATATATATCTTAACCAATTGTGCTATGCTCGGTGTGATAGATTGGGTTGGTATTAGTTTTAGAGCCCATTATTTCTTCTTATCAGATGTAATTAAAATTTTAATCACAAAGCCTTGTCTCACAAGTCACAACTTTAGATTGTTTGTGAACATTATTTATTTTTTATGAATTTTTTTGGTTATTTGCTATTGGAAAACGTTAAATTGTTCTGGGTACCTGCTCTTATTACTTCATTTATTAAGTTGCATCCATCGTCATCGTCATTATTCAAGTTGTATTAGTATATTTGATTTGAAATTTATTGGTCTGTAGATTCAAGTGTTAAAAGGGTCGTTAACAGTAGTTTAATATACAAACTACTACGTTTGGAAATGTATAGACTATCCTTGATTGTTATTGAAACTTGCCTACATTGTTCCTCATATCTTTGATCTTGTTAAGAGGCGTGTTAGTGATTCCTTTTTGTATTTAAGTCGGAGTGAGTCGTCTTCATGCTGGTTTTTATTGTGCTAGTACTAATACGTAAGCTAAAGTACTAGCGCCCAAGGTTGTCAACTCGTAAAACAGAACGTGTATTGAAACGTATCGTGTATGGTGTTAGAACACATAATGACTTGACCAAAGTCAAGAACCGGCCAGCCTCTTTAACCAATTGATACTCCTCAGGTGGCGGCTCAATGACAGCTTGATAAATGGTGGCGGCTCAATGACAGCTTGATAAATGGTCCAGCCGCCCAATGTCTTTCATTGTTTAATACTTGTACTTTGCATTTAATGTAATTCTTTTCATCTTCTCAAGAAGATGGGTTGGGTCGTGTGGGACCTTGCTATAAATGAAGTTGTAGGTTGTTGGAGAAATTTAATGAAACAAACACAAAGTTGTGTGTTTATAAGATTGATAAGAAACTGTTGTGCTATTCAAAACTTGATTTGGTATCAGAGTAAACATCATGACCAACGTCGATATCGTTGATGCAAATCTTGAAATTGCTTAGCATGACATTCCCAGGCCTTAAAAAATGGTAGTTGATACCGTCCATCTCTAATAATTCCTTTCAGAAGTTCCCTCTCTAAGATCTTGTCCTTTATAGAATAAGAAGAGTCATGAAACTCAACAATTACAAAATTATCTGCAATTAATCTAGAAATGATTATCAAGTTTTTGCTAATATTAGGAACATGTAAAGGTCATTTAACATGAGTTTTCTGTTTTGTCAAAAAAAAAAAAGAGTTTTCTGTTTTTCAAATAAATGGATGAGTAACCAACATGTTTAATAGGTGTTTGACTTCCATTACCAACATTTACTTTATCCTTGCTTGAAAATTCAGATGTTAGTGACAGATTCTCCAGATCCCCCGTCAAATAACTGCTCGTCCCGCTATCAAAATACCATCCATTGTCTTGGACATGTTCATGAATGACTATCATTGCAGATGTTTAAGCTCGGTTGGTACCTATTGGAGCCTCTGTCATGTTGACTGTTGTGGCTTGAGGAACTCGAGTCTTTTTTGACATAGCCGCCATGACCATCGAAAACATGTATAACATCGTTTTTGAGATAACAATGAGTCCTGATGTTCCCAACCTTTCCACAATGTGAACATGTAGGTTTATTTCCTCCATGCCACTTGCCACGGCCTTCGACCTCCTCGAAACGAGTTCTTGTTAGCATACTCCTTTTGCTGCTGATAAAGACCAAGATTCTTGGACCAATTGGAAGAAGCATAAAGAGCAGCAGGTGGATTGATGGTAACAACAGGCATCCTCAAGATTTGCAGATACTCTTGACGATTCTCAAACGTTAAGAGTTGGTTTTGAACAACAATCCACGACGTGGGAATGAGCGAGTTCAGAATCACTACCACCAACGGTGTGTACTCTCCATCGAGACCAGCCAACACATAGGAAATTAAGTCCTTGTCTTCCACAGGAGATCCAACAAGAAATAGGTTTTCTGCATACCCTTTCATCACACTTAGATACTCTATTATCTTCATATTCCCTTTCCTAGTTGATTGCATCATTCTCTTCAGGTAATCCTTTTGGGCTGAGGCTTAACAACCATAGAACTCTTGCAACACATTTCATAGTTTTATTGCTGATCCACACGTCAGTATTTGAATGGCAACTTCCATCGACATTTGGTTATACAACCATCCGACTAAGAGCTGGTCAGCTTGCATCCAGATATCATACTCTGGATTATGCATTGTCAAACCTTCAGGTTCTTCGGGATAGGGAGGGATTTCTATCACCTTTTTCGGAGCCAAACTTTGCCCAAAAAGATGCCCATCAAATTTCTAGCCCCCAGTATAGGCATCTCTATATTTCGCCAAATCCTGAAGTTAGTCCTGTCCATCTTGATATTGGTGGACTGACTGAGCAGTTGTGCAAAGCTTGGAGTTCCAACTGATACTCTTCCAGACGCGATTCTCACCGAACCATCTGCTTTGCGGAAATCCACTGGATGTGGTTCCAAGTTCACTATCGGGCGACTATTCAAAGGAATACGAGATGCTTGCTGATCTGGTGTCTGCGAGGAAGAGGATTGATCGACGTTGGTCATGATGTTTGCTATGATACTAAATCAAGTTTTGAATAGCACAACAGTTTCCTCTCAATCTTATAAACACACAACTTTGTGTTTGTTTCATTAAATTTCTCCAACAACCTACAACTCCATTTATAGCAAGGTCACACACGACCCAACCCATCTTCTTGAGAAGATGAAAAGAATTCTCGCTTTCAGTTCTTGCGTGACAAACTTGGCCTCAACTTTGTTGCGCCGCGTTTGACGGGAGATGTTAAAACACATAATGACTTGACCAAAATCAAGAATCGGTCAGCCTCTTTAACCAATGGATACTCCTCAGGTGGCGATGACAGCTTGATAAATGGTCCAGCCGCCCGACGTCTTTCATTGTTTAATACTTGTACTTTGCATTTAATGTAATTCTTTTCATCTTCTCAAGTAGATGGGTTGGGTCGTGTGCGACCTTGCTATTAATGGAGTTGTAGGTTGTTGGAGAAATTTAATGAAACAAACACAAAGTTGTGTGGTTATAAGATTGAGAGGAACTGCTGTGCTATTCAAAACTTGATTTATGGGAAGTTTTCGTTTTATAAATATTATGAGTTTACGATTAAAAAATGCGATTGGAATCATTTTGTTCTAGATTCGTTGCGAATCGTGCGTTTCAAAACGTAAAACGTCCGTTTTTGACAACCATGCTAGTGCCTTTCTTCCCATATAAAGATAAACCAATACCTATGAACTGTGAGATGTGGACTGTGCTCATTTTCTGGGAAAAGATTTAAGAATCCAATACAAATACAAGATTTTCCTTTGTAGAGACTTTTTGTTTGTGGATCCAATACAAGATTGGTCACATATGCTTTTAGATGCAATGATATGATAGTTTTGATTTCAGCCATTTAGCCTCTCATTTTAGGTGCCTAACATTTATCATATGGCTTGCAGATGGCGTTGGAATCAATCCTCAACAAAGTGTCGGTAAGCTGATTCATGTCTCTATTCTAAAGATCAACAATTTATTGTGATCTTGCTTCAACCTCCTATTGATATTGTTTTTTTCTTCAACGTCCTTCTGAGATGTTCAGAACCTTACCTTGAAGCTTGATCACTCGAAATCATATATATATATATATATATATATATATATATATATATATTTCCTGGATAACATCATGTGAGGGTGCTTCCCTCTAAACCAGCCATATTTTTTTGGCTTTTGTTAAATTTTAAATTTTAACCACTTCATTGTATTGCTATTTATTTGAGCGTATACTACGACCAGACGGTCTACACTTTTTGTATGAGATGCATATAATTTTCCATTTACAGTTGAAATTTATAGTTTATGTGCTTTTTGCAGGCAATGTCTTCCTTAAGCATGGCTCTGAATTACGCCTGATTCTTCGGTATAGGGTGGGAGCTGTCTGATCTCTGCGAATGTAAACTACAATCCATTTGTCTACCTACCATAGTTAATTGGTTTATTTTACAATGATTAAGATGGGAGAACTTCATACATGTTTATCACATTATTGTAACTGATTAGAACGTATGTCTGCTTAATTAAATAAACAAGCCTCCTTATTTCAGAACACTTTCTTTTAAATCGTATTAGATAATATGAGTTTCCACTCCAAAACTAGTTGGTTGTGAGAAAACTCCTCATTTTTTTAATGTGGAAGAAGATGAGTATCTCTTAGATGTCTTTTAAAATGGTGCCATATTAAGAAGGATTAGATTTGAATTTGTGGATTGAGATACCCGCTATCCTCTTAAGTTATTTTTCCTGCTTGGGCGAGGTTTAAACCACTTGCTTAAGTTTTATTTGTTTGGGTCGGATCAAAATTTGGGAGACCTCTAACTCACTTAGAGCTCTAATTTCATATCTATATAACATGAGATTTCACCTCAAAACCACCTTTCTCATCCTTTGTAACCTCTTAAGATTCATTCCTTCTTAACCTCAGAGAGTAAAGTAGCTTCGGAACCTTTCCTCTCCTTAACAGGAAAGCTTTTCAATGTATTTTATAAACATGTTGAAGACTCCTGATATTTTCAATGTGGGACAAGATGAGTATATCCAATAAATCATTTTAAACTTGTCTTTTTACATGGTTGGAGCTGATTTATTTTATTTTTTTCCTATTGTTTAAATATTCGGGAGTGTTCGGATAAGCTTATGTTTACACAATTCTCACACAATTCTCTACCTTTTTTGTAATTGCAATTAAGATGCATTAGAATACTTTGCGCTATTTTTTTCCTTTCATTTGAATATTTTTGAGTGTTTGGATTAGCTTATGTTCACACAATTCTCACAGGACAAATTCAGACCACAGCAACATAAACAGAAGAAGCTTCCCCCAACATCTCCTCACACAAATTTGCAGAATTACCCATTTAGATGTACCAACATGCCTGCCGAAGAATAGTATAATTCCCACTTTCTGTTACTCATGTTTATAGCGAAGGAGTTGCGCCGCTGCGCGCAAGATCGAGCTTTCAGACGAGGTAATGCCCTTCATGCTTATTTGACAAAATTTGGGTGTTTCAACGATGTGTTTATTGCCAACAATTTGATTTCCATGTACACGGAGTTTTTTAATTTACGAGATGCACATAAAGTGTTTGATGAATTGACTGATAGAAATATTGTCACTTGGACCACCATGGTTTCTGCATTTACTGATGGTGGAAGACCTTATGAAGCGATCCAAGTGTATAAAGATATGCCGAAATCTGAGACGGCCAATGGGTACATGTATTCTGCGGTTTTGAAGGCATGTGGGGTTGTGGGTGATTTGGATTTGGGTAAGTTAATTCAAGAAAGAATATATGAAGATAAATTGCAGGATGATACTATTTTGATGAATTCTCTCATGGACATGTATGTGAAATGTGGAAACTTGAATGATGCTGTGAAAGTTTTTCACAATATTTCACGTGCGACCTCAAGTACTTGGAACATTATTATTTCTGGATATAGTAAGGCTGGTTTGATGGTGGAGGCTGAAAAACTTTTCCATTGTATGCCACAGCCAAATGTTGTATCTTGGAACAGCATTATTGTTGGTTTTGCAGACAATGGGAGTCAGCGCGCGTTGGAATTTGCATCCTTGATGCACAGAAAGGGAATTAAGCTTGATGATTTCACATTTCCATGTGTTTTAAAGATTAGTGCACTTCATGGGTTATTAGTAATTGGGAAACAAATTCATTCATATGTCACCAAGTTGGGTTATGAATCTAGTTGTTTTACTCTATCTGCTCTCATTGATATGTATTCGAATTGCAATGACCTGACCGAAGCAGTCAAGTTGTTTGACCAACACTCTACCTTCAACCATTCCATTTATGGTAATCTGGCACTGTGGAACTCGATGCTCTCAGGATATGTTATCAACAATTGTGACCAAGAAGCTTTGAATCTAATTTCAGAAATCCATTGCTCTGGTGCATTATTGGACTCTTACACATTTGGTGGAGCTTTAAAGGTTTGCATAAACTTATTAAGTCGGAGGGTTGGTCTTCAAGTACATGGTTTGATTGTCACTTGTGGTTATGAATTGGATTATGTTGTTGGAAGCATTCTTGTGGATCTCTATGCGAAACTAGGGAATGTAGACGATGCATTGGAAGTGTTCCATAGGCTTCCAAGGAAAGATATGATTGCGTGGTCCGGTTTGATCATGGGATGTGCTCAAATGGGATTAAACTGGTTAGCTTTCTCAATGTTCAAAGATATGCTGAAGTTGGCTCATGAAATAGATCATTTTGTCATTTCAACCACTCTGAAAGTGTGCTCTAATTTAGCATCTCTTGGAAGTGGAAAGCAGGTCCATGCATTCTGTGTCAAGAGTGGGTACGAAATGGAGGGGTTCACAATCACATCCCTTCTTGATATGTATTCGAAATGCGGTGAAATCGAGGATGCATTAACGTTGTTTGATTGTATACAAGAAAAAGACATAGTAAGTTGGACTGGGATCATTGTAGGATGTGGACAAAATGGAAGGGCGGCAGAAGCAGTCAGGTTTTTTCATGAGATGATTGAATCAGGGCTGAATCCAAATGAAATCACCTTTCTAGGGGTTCTATCTGCATGTAAATATGCTGGTTTGGTTGAAGAGGCAAGAAGCATATTTAATTCAATGAAATCTGTATATGGACTAGAACCTCATATAGAGCATTATTGTTGCATGGTTGATCTTCTTGCTCTAGAAGGACTAACTGAAGAAGCTGAAAATTTGATCGCAAATATGCCGTTTAAGCCAGATCAGACCACGTGGCGCACTTTGCTAGGGGCATGTGGAACTCGCTATGATACCAAACTTATTAACAGTGTTGCTTATAACCTTCTTGAAGCCAGACCAGATGATCCTTCAACATACGTGACACTATCAAATGCTTATGCATCAATGGGGATGTGGCATACCCTAAGCAAAACTAGGGAGACTGCAAAAAAAGTTGGAGTCAAAAGAGCTGGGTTGAGCTGGATTGAGGTTTCGAGTTGAAAAAAGTATGCTTGCATTGATAGGCTTAAACAACCTTTCTTGAAATGAGGGTCATCCCATGAAATCGATTTCTATTTTGAAAGGTCAAGCAATTGGTATTTAACAAGTTTATACATGAAAAGGTTAGGTGGCTCTTGGCAGTGAAGTTCAAAGAGATCCCAGCTTCATGTCCATGGTTCGACAATCAATTCGTTTTTTCACTTCTTAATTTTCTGCACTCAACCTGATGTTTTCTGCTATATCCATTCTGAAATTTGGGACATGGCCAATTAACTTGACTTTTTCCCCTCTTGGCTTATTGTCCCATCAAAAAGGTTATTCTGTCTCACCAATTTTGTTATGGTTCCCAATGTTTGATCTATTGTAAAAGTTGATCGATCACGTTCATCGACTGTTTTTGTTATTATAGATTGATAGTTCAATGCGTTAATGCGTTACAGAAAAAAGATATTCAGGCACCATTCTTCTCCATTAATTATCAAGCTGATAGATAACTTTCTATTGATGGTCTTTTCCAAGTTTTCTTCTTTGTTCAAGGACCTGGCCTGCTTTGGCAGTAAGTAACCGGTTGCATAACATTAAGGATAACTCCACTGTTAATATAAGAAACTCGAAGATTGACTTCTTTTATTATAAAAAGAAAATAAAAAAAGGTCATTCTAGGCAAAATTTCCTTTTCTTTTTTTATAATTTTTGTAGACTTGTATAGATAGTATGTTGTTAGTTAACAGTCACAGTCAATGGTGTCTCCCGGTGCTTGGCCTAGGGACGAGCGTGATTATCCTTGTTTCAAACAGTCGTCTATTTCCTGTCAAGTCTTTGATGACTTCCTCCTATCTAATAACTATGTAGGTAATGGACAGAGTGGAGGAGGAATAATCAGCTGACATAAAGTCTCAAATTGGAGAGACGGTAACTTCCATACATTATTATGGTTCTTTACCCTTGAAATCCTGTTTCAGACTTCCATAATTTTAGTTGATTTGTAGGTTAATCGGTAGATGCCAGTATTTTCTCGCGTTTAAAGCTCAGAAGCAGCCTTCAGAGCTAAAATCAAGTCAATTCAAGCCATTTTGTCGTGTGGGACCGAAAGAAAACGGTTTTTCCAACAACGAACAAAGTGATTGCATGGCCGTGGGAAGCTTAGAAATTTAGAAGAGCTAACTGTACCCACAAACCAGCGCCATCATCACCAATGGTAATTCTTCCTGTTGTTTTATTCCTTGAATTTTGATTCAGTTCTGATGGAATCTGCATGTGTGAAATTTCTTTTGTATTTAACAATTTGCGATCGGCTGATCGCCCATACTGGTTGTTCGAGGACATTAATTTGTAGGCACCTCCCGTGTCTCCATTTCTACCGGTGCCTGGCCTAGAGACGGGATCTGGTTATAGTGGAGCGAAGTTCTGATTTCTCGATTTAAAAAAAAATTGGATCTGGCGATCGCCGATACATGTTGTTCTAGAAATTAGATTTGGTCTTGAGTCCCCGGAGAGAAATTAGATTTAGGAAGGATCTTTGTTATACATTTCGATTAAAAGGAATGTGAAGCAACATATGTTTGAGGCTGTTAGGGTGTTATTTAGTAAGTTCAAGGGTTTTAGTTCCCTTTTTATATTTTAATTGGCCTTAAAACCTTCTAAAGTGTTTTATTGCATGTTTGAGTCCTCGATGGTATGTTTGCAACTATGAATTGCCTTAAATCCATGGTTTGAACTTTTGTTAGACTGTATATTTGTTTGGAGGATAGATTTTTTTAATGTTTTTCTGCCTGAATTGTTTGCTTGGATTGTTTTTTTAGATCCTTTTTTAGGTGGTCATCAAGAATGCAAGGATTTACTAATGTTGGTGTGTATATGACTAGTTGGTAAGTGAAATATATGTTCAAGTTTTTGCATCAAATTATGTTTTCTTTTAGTGCATATTGCTTGAAATAATTTCTAGATAATTTCACCTAGGAAAATACAGTCAGATGCTTACCCAATGTAAGTGTTGCCCCTTGTATCGATTTAAATGTTCATCTAAAGATTCATGTATCCCATTTGGTTTAAATGTTCGAATATGTACAAATTTTAATAATTTATACATAGGAAAGCATAATTAGATGCTTTTACTAATGGGTTTTACTGCAATTGTTGATTTTAGCTTGTGATGTTTTTTTTTCTTATGTAAGTTGTTGCTACTTGTCTTAAGTTTAAAAAGCATCATTGAGGTCTTACAATTTTTTTAAATGTGGTTTTTATCTTTGACATCAAATCATCATATTGGTAGACATGGTTGAAAGATAAGTGTTTTTTTTTTTTTTTTTTTTTTTAAGGTCTGATGGATCTAGTGGATATCTAAGTTGGGATATTTTCTAAGTGATAGATATATTGAGTTTCTAAGAGAAATATTTTCACGGTTAAAATGGTTTTTTAATAGTTTGTATGGTATCAACCTTACAATGAAACATGTAAGTAATGAGCATAATGTGTTAAATTTTATGTTTGGCTAGGAGTATTTGTATCTCAATTTGAATCTGGAAGCATAGTAGTTTTGTTTGTTTGTACGAGGAAAATCATCAGTTGATTCGGTCCATATGTTTTGAAGTTCTATGCCATATTGCACATGATGCACATGATGGTAAAGAAAACTTCAAAGTTCAATGTCTAGGTCCACTCTTTCCTCCAAATGCTGTTTTATTTTGCTTTAACCACACAATGATTACAAACAAATTATAATTGATTAATTGAATTTTGAATTCATGAATGTGGATGCTACTTTTCTCTTGAGTAAGTGTTCTTTTAGCTAATCTTCTCTTCAAACTCATTTTCTACAATATTGAATTTCCAGGTGATTATGGAAGAGACACTGCTGATCTAGAGGCATTTGTCAAAAACCAAGCTCTTAAAAGGTATTTCCTAATTCACACACAAACTTCCAACAGAACTAAAAAAGTACTCAAAATTCTCTTGTTAGCATTTTACAAACACCATGAATGCACTCATCCACAAAACCCCCTTCAGCACCAAGTCCATGGCAACGAAACCACAAAAAAAAAAACAGTTAAATGTACACAACATTATAGAGTGTGTTATAACTTCGTATAATAGAATAAAGGTACAAGTATACATCGTATAATGGATAATGGATACGAATGTTAAAATATTATGAATACTTCTATTCTCCATTACAACATATAAAACTTTCATCTAATAGTTATCATGTTAGTTGTCAACACACGACGTATATTTCGTATAAGGGATAGTAGGCCACACTTTTTTGTGATGCTGTAAATTGTCTAGTTTTAAACTAGACATTTTAAGGATTATCAAGTGTATTTTATTACCATGATTTTTTTTTTGTTCAAGTGTAATATATAAATTGTTCAAATCATATATGAAGTAATATTTGTTGAAATCTCGTGTTAGATTTGTGGCTACACATTATAAATATTTTTTTATAGGTAAAAGCACAGAAAAATAGATCGTAAAGAGGCACAAAAAGTGTTATGCAAACTGATAATATGACATAAATAAATAATCATAAATGAATCAATCATGATTATAATATAATGACATATATGACTTGAGCATGGTACCTAGATAGTGCTCTTAATTCTTCTTCAATGACTGTATTTGTGTTATTAATGGACCAATCATGATTATAATTAAATGTCATAAATGACTTAATCATGACTAATAACTATCATGGTGGCTCAATTGGTCAAAGGGGGCCTTGGAGTGCATAAGGTGATGAGTTCAAATCCTATGATGGCCACCTACCTAGGAATTAATTTCCTACGGGTTTCCTTGGCATCCAAATGTTGTAGGGTCAGGTGATATGCCCTGTGACATGCGCGCAAGCTGGCCTGGACAGTTACGGATATAAAAAAAAAAAAAAGACTATAATATAGTGTCATAACTGATTCTACCAATAACACTTTTGTTATAGTGTCAGTTGGACCTTCCATGACAACATATATAATGACTTTTGATTTTAGTTATGGAAGGTGTTCATAACTATAAATTATAGCCATAGAATGTGTTATTTCTAGTAGTGCATGTGCATTAAATATTTTAATGTAAATATTTTGAATCCGTATTCAGTAAGTGAATATTAAGTCACAAATTAATAACAAAGATATAATATCTTTTTTAAAAAAATAAAAACTAATATACATATTTTGAAACCCATGAACTTTCTTTGTTTAGAGACTAAAATAAATATTAAGTTCAAAGGTAAAAATAGAATAACCCCAAAACTTAAAATATGAAAAAAAATTATACCACCAATCCAACTCTATTAGCTACTAAAATCGAATAAACTTAAACTCCATGGATAATTGAGATTTATATACTATTTGTATGTAACTCAAAACCACATGAAACTTTTTGTGGTGGACGATGGGAACCTAATTTTTTTGAAGTTGGTAAGATTAGGGTTTATTGGATTTCACATGAGAAGAAGTGAAAAAATGTGTTGTCATGTGTCCACTCCCAATATATCCCTTTTCCTTTACGTGTTAAACCAATCCACTCTTCTTTCCACCAAATATGTACACAAATACGCATCTCTAAGCGATTATAGTTTTCACCCAACTCCCTCTCTACTCTATATTTCCAAGCCTTAAATTTGAAGCCTTTTTTCCCCTCCATGTGACTATGCCTCACCAATCTCTACCTAAAATCCAACCCCATGATCATATTCCCTTTCTTTCCTCTTCCAACTTTCAAAGCCTTATATTTTAAGCTCTAATATCTTTTTCAATGTCCCACGTCGTATAGTGACAAAATCAATTGGTAATGAATAGAGCAACATCTATCGAATAAATAATATTGATGTTATGAAAATTAGAAACGACAATTAAGAACATAAAAAACGAGATAAAATACGATTATTTATGTGGCTCACTTACATCATGTTAGCTACGTCCACAAACAAGTGAGAAAATTATTTTATCAAAGAGATTAGAATATAAATGTTTGTACATAACATGACTAGATTGTTTTTTAACACAAGTTGATGGAGGGGGACCACAAACCTTACAAGGAGGATGTTATGATCTCACAATGGTCCCACATTGAAAAAGTGGAAAGTCCAACAAACATTTAAATGAGTTATGAGCTACTTTCCTCATTACCGATTGGTTTTAAGATGAATGTCCACACTATCTAATATGATATAAGAATCCATAAAACTTAAACATGTACTAAAGCAATGTAAATAAAACTGAGAATCCGTTCAAGCTTAAAAGTGGAGAGTCCAACAAATTGTTCAAAGTTCAATTAAACAAATAGGTGACTGTCCCTCTTATTTACCTGCAACATAATTAAAACTCATCAGTGAATAGCCTAGCTCCATCTGTCTCTGCAATGGATGATTCTAAAGTATAAAATAAAGAGAAAGAAAAGGCAATTTTAGTGCCTAATAATTCGGGCCGCCGCATCGGCTTCAACTTTGCGTGGACTCTCATGCAACTAAACAGTAATCTCCGCCAGCTACACCCGCTTTGCTTCTTTTGTCTTTACAAGCTAACAAATATCCTTTTAGGTATTATCAACTCAAATAATAATAATTAGGCTAAATAAAGCCTATTGTTTTAAGAAAGTTAAAATTTTGTTATCATGTTTCAAAAATTATATATTTTTTTTTTTTGAGATTATAACAACAGAAATAGAGGAATTCGAATCATAATTTCTTAGGCATTGAATGTACATTACTACGGTTGAACAACGACTCATACTCACATAATTTATTTATAGCTTTAAAATAGTTAGAATTTAAAATTTAATTGTTGATAAAATCTAAAAAAATAGTATTTATCATCTTTATTGTTAACAAATTAAGTAATTGATCCATGTGTTGGTATGTAATTTGAGGATTTTTTTAGAAGAGTATGTAAATTGAGGATTAAGTGACTAATCAAATAAAAAAATTATATATTTATTTTGGATGGTGAATTTTCACGTATTTAATTTACTAGTGATTACAAATGATAATTTTATGTTTTATCATAGCATAATAACTAAATTCTATTTGTCAAGACTAAATTTTAATTTTTGAAACTACGAGTATTAGCTTTATTTAAATTATATGAACTAAATTTATAATTTACCTTAATAAAATATATCATTTTAGGTATAAATCAAATTTTATTTCCAAAGTTGGTTGATTGATATTTATGATGTCAAATATTAACAAGAACTAGAATACTATTTTAAAGCACAAACTTAATAAACATGTTGGTATACTATGGTCAAAGTATAACTTCACTATGGTCAAAGTTGGTTGATTGATATAATTTTTCATGTGGTCTATTTTATTTTATTTTAGCGCTCCTATATTTTGAATGTTTAATTTTAATCACTACATTTTCAATATATTAAAAAAATAAAAAATTTGATACAACAATATTGAAAGAGGAGAGATTTAAACTTGTAACCTCATGATTACTAAGTCGTACAAGATAGCAGTAGAACTATGCTATTTTTGGTTTCAATCCATTTAAAATTGAGTTTAACCTTATTAGCCTTTTATCTTTATTTTTAACTTTCAAACACCTTCATTTTTTATTATTATTTTTTAAGTTTATTTTATTTTTTATATATTGGGAATTTGCGCTCTATAGCAAATTTTCTACTCTACATTCACTAGTAGAAAATCGGGTATTAATGGCGGGCATATTTCGCCATAAAAAGGTATCCATGGCGGACAAAAAACCGCCATTAATACCCCTGACATCGAAGGGTATCAATGACGCGCGGAGTATCAATGGCGGGCACGCCCGCCATTGATACTTATTGATGGCGCGTTTTACCCGCCATTGATACTCTTTTATGGCTTTTTTTTTTTCCGCCATTGATACTCTTTGATGACATCTTTAGCTCGCCATTGATACTTATTAATGACGTAATTTGCCTGCCATGAATAATATATTTTTTTCTTTTTAAAAAAATATCCAGAAAAATGGTCTGGGTATTACCCGCCATTAAAATAGTTTTTTAAATGGTCCTTGTTTTGTGCCCGCCATTGAAATACGCTATTTTTAAATTATACAAAAGATTATGCCCGCCATTGAAAGTCATTTTATCTTATAAAAAAAAATGGAGGTCTTTGAACCTTTTCTTACAAAAAAACCTTATAAATTACCAACTATTGTGTGCTACTCATGCATGAAATCCTAACTTCTAATTCACTTTGTCTATT
>JBBMEF010000028.1:3629532-3643812 GCA_037832685.1 Sicyos baderoa
TGTTTTTAAAAGTTGATTAGTGTTTTCCTACTTTCTTAAAGAAAGATAGATATATGGTAGGAATGGTGGAACACATGGTAGTAAATTTGAGTGAAAATAGGCTTAAATTTCAAAAACAAAAAACAAAAAACAAAAAACGAAATGGTTATCAAACGGGGCCTAAGCAACCATCATCGAGTGACTTAGTGAAAAAGAGAGTCTTGGTGCATAAGAGGTTAATTCACGATGACCATCTATCTAAAAATTAATTTTTTACGAATTATTTTAAAATTTATATATTATAGGGCCAAGCTGTATGTCCTGTAACACTATTCAAAATGTCTACAAAAATTAGTGATTCTTAACTTATAAGCAAAGCATATATAACAGGTAACAATTTGTCCGAATAACCCAGCAAGAAGCCCAAGTTCTTTCCCCGAATCATTGATGATGGGCTTTTTCATTTTAGCCCATAATAATCGGCCCAACAAAAAGCCCACTAAATATAAAGCGATTTCAAATACGCTCCGACAAGTCGATCGAAACGTTCATTTCAAAAATCACTCTTTTCCCTCTTTCACAGTTCCAACTTCGGCAACAATGGAGGCTTCGACTGATCTGTAACTCTCATCAAGCTCTGGATCGAGATGGTTCGAAGCTAGACTACCTGGAATCGGAACGCTTCTCCGAAATGCCGTTCGGAGCCGACCATGGACAGGGAGGCTAACCTTCCGGCCCAGTCCGCACTTGCCAAGAAACTGAGCCGGCAAACCGCACCAGAAACTACGTCGTCGTCTTCATCCTCCTCGTTTTCTTCCTCCTCGCCGCCGGACTTCCTTCGACATGTTCAAGCCGCCTTCAAGCGCCATCGACCACTCGGTAAGTGTCTCTAGGTTTAATAATAACGAAATTCGTTAGAAATTCTGATATTTAGGGCTTTTGTTTATGCTCTCTTAGTTTGGACCTAATTTAAGAACAAATTGTTCCTTTTATGCTGTATCTTTACTTCAGTATAGTTCTACTATTTTTGGAAGCTCGAAAAAGGGTAGTGTTTAATTTTCTGTATTCGCGTTTTAGCTTTAATTCTCACCAACTTCGAATTATACAATTGGAAAATTTTGCGTGAATTCTTAGGGAACTATATGATTTCTCTGAGATATTAGAAAAAGTTGTTATAGGTTATCAGTCTCTGAAGTTTACATTTGATCTTTGCTTCAGTGTTCAGTTTGGGTGTGCTTTGAAGGAATTACTGAATCAAGAATGTGAATTAATTAGGCTCCGTTTGATAACCATTTGGTTTTTGAAATTTAAGCTTACAACAACTATCTTATCATATGTTTACCTATTTTGTAGAAACCAAGCCAAAATTTAGAAACAAAAAAAAGTAGCTTCCCAAAAATTTGTTTTTGAAAGTTGGTTAGCATCCACCTACTTTCTTTAAGGAAAGATGGATACATTATAGGAGAGGTGGAACACTTGATAGAAAATTTGAGTAAAAAATAGCTTAAATTTGAAAAACAAAAAACAGAAAACCAAATGGTTATCAAACGGGGCCTTAAATATTTCGGAAGAAATATGATTCTGCATTTTTGAAGAAATATTGTATTCTCAGGCACTCATTTTCATTTTTAGTGTAGCTGTTCTTCAATCCAAATAGAATTTCTGACAATTAAAAGTATTTCAGGTGTGATGCAATCAAATAGTATAAGACCCAGACGCTTGTTAGTTCCCCAAAGAGAGGTAACAAGGAACCCTCGTTCACAGACCGGGCTTGCAGAAAGTGTTAAGGAGACTGATAATGAAGTTTCATTGAGTCAAGATCATGTCGTGAAGGATTTGATTGAACAGACGAAGAGCACAATGACTATAGTTGGGGAAACTCAAGATGAATCAATAACACCACCTTCTATTTCAGGCCTGATGACCAAAAACTTTGATGGATGTTTCGCACCTGATGCCCACAGAGATGAAATTGTATGTGGTGTTGGTTATCAATCGAGGAATGCATTGCCTGCTTTAACTGCAGGATCCCAGCATGTTGATGGCCAAAAAAAGGTTCGGTTCTCTGTTAGAAGCAACAAGACATCTCAAGGTAAATATCGGTGTCTTATATTTGCTTGTTTAGCTATCTGATCCTCACGTCAATGGTTCTCTTCTTGTTTAATTTGTAGCCTTTTCAAATTAGGCTCTAATGGTGTATAGTTTATTGGTTTTGAACCAAGTTTTGCAATGCATATGCAATATATCATTCTATTTCACTTGTAGAGGTCCATGATCTAATGGCTAGTAGATTGGAAAACTTATCATCTCATATGGGTTCACTTGCATTGACAGAGATGGATTGGATATCCGGCAATCAAGGAGAAGCTTCTTGTGTAATTAATAATGATGAACCTAAGCACCAAAGTTTTCCGAACACAGAATCTGATATGAATGTGAAGAACAATGGTGGGATTTCAATGTTGGCACAGAGAACGCCTGCTGTGGAAGATCAACTCAAGCGATTTGGAAACTTTTTGGCTCAACCACTTAACCAACCATCATTTGGACCATCTTATGCAACCACCACATCTGTTCACTCCAGTTCAGTGCCTATGCTCAATTCAACGACCCATTGCTCTCATTTGCATCACGAAGGTGGTAATATTGCTACCGAACCTTTGAGTGATTTTAAAGCAAATGTTCAACATGAAGCTGAAAGAAACGTGAGGCCAACATCAGGGTCTTCTCTAAAGGACATTAATGGTGAGGATAAGAATGGGAAAGACAATGATGCCATACATGCTCCTAGCCTTGCTGCCGATACTGAAAAAGTTATAAGGCAATATGACATCTCTAATGAGCATAGGGTAAAGTTAGCTAGAGAAAGTGATATTCTGAAACCTGTTTTGCAACATTCTGATAAATCATATGAAGGCAAAGGTTTAATAGGGGATGCCATGGATACAAAATCGAAAGCCCAAGTACCCAAAAAATCAGTGTCTGATGTGAATTTGGATCCTTCTGGTTTAGAAAAACAAGAAAAAGTGGCAAGTGGCAAGAGCAGTTCAACAATTCGTAAGAGGAATTATGATCCAGACTTGTTTTTTAAGGTCAATGGAAAGCTTTATCAAAGACTTGGCAAGATAGGTAGTGGAGGAAGCAGTGAGGTTCACAAAGTCATCTCATCAGATTGCACGATATATGCTCTTAAGAAAATTAAACTTAAAGGTCGTGATTATGCCACTGCTTATGGGTTCTGTCAGGAGATTGTGTATTTAAATAAGTTGAAAGGGAAAAACAACATCATACAACTTGTAGATTATGAGGTACGTATCTCCATCTTGATATCTTTTATGCATGGCTTTTGCATTCATATTTTACTTCTCTCTCACTTTCAATGTGGGAATGTCCATCATTTTACTATCTCAGCTGTTGCTCGGCTTCTAAGCCATGATTTTTCCTTTCAGCTTTCAATGGTAAACATATTTTGGCCCCATTTGATAACATTTTCATTTTTGGTTTTATTTTTTTTTTATTTTTCTAAACATAGTTTTATGTTTTTAGGAACCGTGTTTACCAAAACATGTTCTTGCTTACTTTTTCACATTTCTAAAACACTTTTGAAAGCTTGGCTAAACTTGAAAACACTAACATAATTTTGAAAACTATCATTTTTTAGTTTTTAAAATGTGACTAAGATCTCAAAAAAAATTTGGTAAACTAGATCAGGAACAAAGAAATCCTTAGCAAACACTTAATCCATAAAAACTAGATAACTTAAACCAAAATGCTGAAATCTGTGTTTGATCAATCTTGTGTCTAAACTGTGTAATATTTATCAGCGGTTGATGTTTATTTGTGTCAGGGAAAATTAATCATCTGTCTCTTTCTAGGTAACAGATAGGAATTTACTTCAGGAAGTGTTGAATGGCTCCACGAATAATAAAGATGCTAGGGTTAAGGATGATGGATATATATACATGGTGCTAGAATATGGTGAAATTGATTTGGCTCACATGCTCTCACAGAAATGGAAAGAAATTGATGGCTCCGATCAGAGTATAGATGAAAATTGGCTTCGATTCTATTGGCAGGTGATCCCATCTTCCAATTTAGAATCAAACTAAGCAGTAACAATAATTGCACTTTTATTAATGTTCACAATACTTTTCTTTCCCCTCACCAATTTTAGTTTTCAAAATATGGCTGGGCACTATTCCTAGCTAATGGTTTTAATTTGGCTGTTTATTTTCATTTTCTTACACATCACATCCATTGAAATGCCTCAGTACCCCATGTTTAGACACAATTGTATAACAATATAACTATTAATCTGGGAATTGGAGTAAATTCCTTTTAAAAATAGAATCTTGATTCTTGAAGCTACACAAATTTTCATAATTGATTAGCCAATATTTATGGGGGAAAGGATTAACATACACGCACCCATGGACGTGGTAGATTTCAAATCAAGCATGTGAGGTTCTAAAACCTATTAATTTCAACTCATTGTGATGGAGCGCTTACCATATGTTAATAGTTTTAAAATTTTGTGTAGTATGAAATTTGTTGCGTGTGCATTGTTGTTTTGATTTGTTCTGTAGAACAAGATCCTTTACTTTTAGCTTTTCGGAACCTTCTTCTGTCGGAGAATATGTATACAGCTGCATACTTTTTTTCCGCTCATTAAGTTTGCTTAAGTTTCGCTTTCATAGAAAATGTTTTTATACATGACAGCAAATTCTTCAAGCTGTTAACACCATACATGAGGAACGCATTGTTCACTCTGATTTGAAGCCAGCAAACTTTCTTCTTGTCAAAGGCTCCTTAAAACTAATTGACTTTGGCATTGCAAAAGCTATAATGAGTGATACAACCAACATCCAAAGGGATTCCCAGGTGAATATCATTTGACACCCTTCCATGTTTTTGTTTTTTACGCGGTGGATGTAACTCGTACTGAATATTGCCTCGTGCAATAATGAATAGTTACACCAGCAATTTTTTTTCTTTTCACTTTCATTTTTCCATGTCACAGGTGGGTACATTGAGTTACATGTCACCTGAGGCATTTATGTGCAATGAAAAAGATGCGAATGGAAACACCATCAAGTGTGGTC
The DNA here is from genome assembly GCA_037832685.1 of Sicyos baderoa. Taxonomy (NCBI): domain Eukaryota; kingdom Viridiplantae; phylum Streptophyta; class Magnoliopsida; order Cucurbitales; family Cucurbitaceae; genus Sicyos; species Sicyos baderoa. Next base: position 3,634,614 of record JBBMEF010000028.1, read on the forward strand.
GACCATCTGATATTTGGGCCCTTGGCTGTATTCTTTATCAGATGGTTTATGGGAGGACCCCCTTCTCCGATTATAAGACATTCTGGGCTAAGTTCAAAGTTATTACAGACCCAAATCATGAGATTCAATATGAACCTGTAGGCAACCATTGGCTTCTTGATCTTATGAAGAAGTGCCTTGCATGGGACCGCAACGAGAGGTGGCGAATACCTCAGTTACTTCAACATCCTTTTCTCGTACCCCCAGTGTGCCCACACCTCTCCTTATCTCAAGACCAGAGTTCCAAACTTCTGCAACTTATTGCAGAAACAAGTGAAAATGACCAGGAAGCTTCATATCTATGTTCTCAGCTTCAACAACTGCTCGTTAACTCCATGCAGCCGGTGACATCTCTGTTAATATCTTCTAAAGACGATCAAAGTGAGCTGTTTTCCCAAACGTCGAAGAACGATTTTCTGCTACGCAAAAATCCAGCCACTCAGTAAGTTGAAAGGTGAAAATATCCTAATCATGGTTTCATGTTCTCTTCGGCCTGAAATTTCTTGATTCGAGTAGCTAATGTTGATAGAATATGAAGTGTCTTCTTGGTACATAATGGTTTTTCCTCTCCAGGTGGATGATCAATTTAACACCTCTGTATTGTTTGCGAATAGTGTACAATGTATGTTGTCTTTATTGCGTTTTTCGGCTTTGACGATGTAAATTTGTCTGTAGTTTTGTTCTAGAGCTTGTCATTTATGTTTCTTCTGAGATTCAACACAGAAACTGAACATCTAGCGATTTGCCTCCACTTGTATCCAACAGCTATTCCAATGGTATTTGACATATTTGTATAATGTTTGCAGGACTCATCTTTGTTCTAAAATTGAGCTATAACTGTCGACTTCTTGATTTTGATTAGCTCCGTTAATTCGATAATCGGTAACTCATTTTCGATGGTATGAATGTTTGTTTTTTTAGCAGTTTCATGAGGTAATTGATTGAAGATCACAATTTGATGAAATTTTGAATTTACTTTGAAGAATTTGGTATGTTTGCCAAGTATGATAGCCATGATTAGCATATCACATCTAAGAAAATTTGCATTGGGAATTTCATGTACTGAGCAAATTCAAACATGATTTGTTTTCTAAATTTAATTATACAATAATGATATATTACGAAGATTTTTAAGGGGCATACAACATAATCTTAAACATTCAAATGCCAAGATATTTAAAATAAATAAATAAAAACTATGAAAAATTAATTTAAAATAAATAAATAAAAACTATGAAAAAATGATTTTTAGATAGATAGAAACCATAAATTGAACTCAACTGCTCTTAGTTATTTTATTTAAAACCCTTCTGAAATGCAGTATTTTGCACCACAAAACTAGCTAACTTAACAGTAAAAAGTTATGAAAGGAACAACAAAGTTCAAGCAGGAGGAACCCCATTCTTCTCTTCATTTCTTTGGCTGAAAGACTCTAAATTTCATAATGCATCTTGGTTCAATACTTCAAAAATCTCTCTTCAGTTTTCCACCTCCTTGAATTTTGGCATATTCAACAACCAACAGACAATTGCATAACAAATTGCATAAACCCTAAAAAAATGTATAACCCTAAACCATAAACCCTAAACAATTGCATAACAAATTGGAAAGCATCAGAGACTTAAATACATGTAATCACGAAATTAATCGATTTGTTGCAGTATTTTCCACCTCCTTGAATTTTGGCATATTCAACTACCAACAAATGATTGGTTTTGGGAAAAAAATGTATCTTGATTCTGATGTGAATGGCTGAATGCAATGGCTCATAAGTCATAACTAATAAAGAAAAAAGTATATAATATATATGGCTTACTCTTTCTGCTTAAGAAAGAGACACTCTATCCACTGAGCTACAGGCGCTTATATATATGGTTTACTATCTCTTTGTTCTTTGAAACTCAAGGGAACATATGTTGTACGTATCCTGATCTTAGTCAAATTAGGTCTTGCAGGCTCTTGGTTCTTAAATACCAAATAATAAGATGTTGAGATTGAAAACGACGCCAACCTTTTTATGTGTTCTATAAAGTTCACCAGACTTCGCCACGAGAAATGAAGGGGACACTGAGACACTGGTTCATAAGTTGCATCTGGAACGTAAAACCAAAAGTAATAACCAGGATTAGATAATAATTCGAAATAGTGGAAACAATATTGTAAACATGTCTTAGATTTTTTTTTTTCTAAAATCAATTTAGTGCAGAAAACACACCAATTTACACACACGACTCAACATGTCTTTTTGTTTTTGGATCCAGCTAACGTGCACTTTGACTATTTTTACCAGATATACTATCTGACCCTACAACATTTAGATGTCAAAAAAATGCAAAGGAAATTATTTCATAAGTAGGTCTTGAACTATGGGAGTTACGATTCACCAAAGACAGCCAAGTCCTGAGCGATTAAGCTCATATTATGCACAGAGACATGCAGCCATGAATAGTTCTGTATGGAGCATGGATCTGAGCTTACCACTTAGAAGTAATGTTGGGTCTGCTCATCATCAATAGATAAGAGTTTATAGGAAGCTTCAGCACGAGCTTCGTCCAATCTTAGCAGCAGCTCCTTCATAAAACTCGAATTAGTTCCATGAGTAATTCGCAGTATATCGAACGCGTTGGTATAAGATTTCACAGCATCCTCCGTATACCCAAGTAGCCTGCAAATCGAATGGCATCGCATATTTGAGAAGTCGATGTGAAGATAATTTGACACATCTCAAGTAACATAATCATGCAGTTACTAACCATTCCAATTTCCCACAAGTATAGAACTGTAATCCAAGCAACGGATGGATCCCACGGTACACGTCTGCAATCAAATAGAATTGACTTAGAATCTATTATATTAACGGTTGAACTAAGTGGATTCATAACACACGATCAAACATAGTCTACCAAGTCTGAGAAAAAGTATAATAGTAGTTTACGAGGAGCTGAACTGAAATAACAAATTTGTTATTTAGGGATCAAAAACTTTAAGCTTTTACTTGTTTTTCTATATATTTTTGGGAAAAGTACCTTTATTTTTCTTTTTTCCTTTTTTTTCTTTTTTATTTTTATAGACGTGACTCTCCGGGCCGGCTTACGTGCACCTCGACTAATGTCATGGGACATACCGCATGACCCTACAACATTTGGATGTCAAAGAAACTCGTAGGGAATTAATTATTAGGTAGTTGGCCACTATGGATAGAACCCATCACCTTTCGCACCTCAAGACCCTCTTTGTCCACTAGGCCACTCCTTGATGGTTTGGGGCGTAATTTTTATTAAGTACCTATGTTTTAAAATATAACACTTTTATCCTTAACATTTTAATAATGTTTTTAGTCCCTAACATTTCAATAATACTCAATTATATTTCATCAAATACAAAAATCGTTAGTTACTTAATTTAATATTGGCTACAATAATGACGTGAATTAATTTTTTTATAAATTAGTATATAAACTCAAAAGACATACAATGATTAAAAATGAATATTTTGAAATGTCGGGGTAAAAGTGTTTGATTATGAAACATATGACCAAATAAAAACTATACGGACTAAAATGATATTTTTCCCTAAATTCTTTCATCTTTTAACAAGGACTTGTTTGTCCAAATTTGAATACAAAACAATCAGGTGATACAAATAACAAAGTATCCAAGATAACAATCAAACCAAATATACTGCAATCAAAAGTCGTTTCTTATCCAAAAAATAAAAAAAATAATAATTTTATCCAAACAAAAAAATAGATAAATAGAAACAAGAGACATACTCTGATAAACCAAAATTGTCATTTTGCAGTATGATAGAGCTTCTGTCCAATTCTCTAGCTCCATTGAAATCTGTAAGAAATATCAGACATTCGATCACAAACCAATGTATGTAACATATCCGAGAGAAGCTGCAAACATAAAGTTGACTAAAAGGCATGGTAAAATGTCGGCTATTTACCCCTATCTAGCAAATACCAAATACAATCCCTTAAAATATAGTGGTTGTGACAATCGCATCCTCAAACTTTGAATATGATCAAGGTCTCGACTAACGAAATTGTAAATATTCCAAAATGCACAAACCACCCTTCCACTATAAACATGGTTACAATTTACCCAATTTTTATAACTATAAATTTTGGAAATTATAATATTGAGTACATTTTCTACGAGTTTTCTTGACATTGAATCATCATGGGTTGACCCCATTGCAGTCAAGAGGGCCTTGAGAAACCAAAAAGTTATGGGTTCAATCCATGGTAACCACATACCTAAGAATTAATCTCCAACAAATTTTCTAATTGCTGTTAGCTATCATCTTGATTTAGAAAAACAAAATTGATGTAAAGAAAATGTATGTGTTGGCTATTTGCCATATTTAGTCTCCTATTATTTATTTCTATATTATTAGATTATTACCTTGTATTTAAGATATTATTGATTTAGGAAAGATATTACCTCGATGTATTATTCTTTCCTAATTTGTATAGGAAGGGTTTCTCTATTTAAAAAACCCTTATTCTAATGAATGAAATACAGAAATTATTTCTCTTAATTTTGCAACAGTATGATTGTAACAATCCTATATGTATAGGTTTGATTGGAACAACATTTAAACTAAAGGATGATTTGTGCATTTTGCAGTATTTAAGGGTTAAACGGCAAATACAAAAATAGGTAAAGAATGATAACAAGAAAAAGAAAAGTGAAAAACATTCTTTCTCTACCTTGAGAAGCTTTTCTCGAGTTTGCATTAAACTGATCGAATAAGGATGGCATAATATCTTTTGGAGCTTCTCAATTTTTTCATACATAGATAAAGCCTCTGCATTATCTAAATTTGGTTAAAGATCAAATCGAACACAATGTTACGCCATAAGTATAGATCCAAAAGACCAGTTTCTATAATAACAACACCAGACCAAGCTTATCCGACGAATGAGAACGCCTATGATTAAAATATATTTGATCAGTGAAAAAACCCCACTACTATTAATGGTTTATAATCAAACACCAAAGGATACTTTGGGAAGACAGAGAAGTAGAAGCTTCATCTGATTTTGACTTTATCTCACTAGCAATGTTTCTTATCTCTTCCTTATTTCGAACAAGCCCACATTCTTGGCATGTGAATCCAGTGTCATCTGCGCGGAAAAAGAAAACGGACATTGAAATAATGGCACATTCTCAGTTACTGATCAAGTCAAACATCACATACCAGAATTACGGAGCAGGAAACCATTGCATTGGTCCTTTTTGCACCTGTAGCCCTCCAAAATTGCACTTTCTTTGATTTCTTCTTCTTGAACCTTAAATTTTTGGAAGGGGGAAAATGATCAAATAAATAACAACTCTAACCATTCTGAAAAAGCATTATGTGTTTCAATCAAGGATGAAATACGTCTGAAAGATGCAATTATCAGTTACAACTTTAACGCATCGAGAGCAAGTGCAGGTGAATAAGTAGTTTTCTTTAAGAGCCTTTTGCCGAGTCATAGTGCTTCCAGCAGTTTCAATATAACTTATTGACACCTAATAAAACATCACCAGATAAATATAATTAGACATGGAACTGAGGAATATGAATCATATAACTGAGAAAAAAAGAATGATAAAGTAGAGCCCTGCAGACCCGAACAGATAAAAAACGACCACATCACAACCTAGTGGATAGTAATAGAATGAATATATAGAGAAAAATGTTTACCTCAGCACCTGCGGATATATGCTGCACAGCACGAACCACAGCACATCTTCCCTCAAATACCAAAACAGCATTGGGCAAGCAGCTATAGGAACATAACCACTTAGTGACTTAATTGATTATTAAAATGAAGTTATGAATGTTAATACAGAACACGTCGTGCGGGGAGTTACCTATGATTTATAATGGAGATTACAGGATATAGTCCAGTCCCTAAGGGTCTGAGTTCACTGTCACATATGGTATGTGCATTACAAGCAAGCTACATTGAAAATGAAATGCATGGGGTTAGACTACATATGGAAAATAAGATTTGGCATCATAACTTACTACAGGCAAAAATATCAAATAATAGCAGCAGATGAAGAACACAATCTTGAAAAGGCGATGTTTGGAAGATGGACGAGATAAATTTACATTTTACGTCAAAATAGATTTTAAAGATACCAACAGTTAAGTGAACAACTACTCTCCATCTCGAAGTTTGTACTGAACAGGATAAGAATTCCAAGAAACACAAAACTGTTTAAATTTAGAATGTCAGGATTACTCGTGAGCTTGGTTAACGATATAAAATATGTAGAAATATAAATGTTGAACATAGAACCTTGGAAAAGTTTCCAGCTATCTCTTTTACGTTAATTTCCGGCCACTGCAGAATAAAATTCACAAGAGTTCCCATCTGAGCATACAACACCAATTGTTTTTCATCTATGCCAGACATGTCTGGTAGGAAAAATGGTTAAACAAAACAAAATTACCAAAATGAATGCTACAGTGGTTATCGCAATGCATTATTCGAATCAAGAACTTCATTAAATGAGGATACGATCGATTAGTGCATCCACCAATTTATAATTGTCGGTTGCATTTGTAGGTATGACCTGACAATAAAAGAAAGATTTGTTCACACATTGCAGATATAACGAATAATATAAATATCTAGATGAATCAGATTAATAATTTTTAGACAATTTACTGCACAAGACATGGGAGTTCCACCATTCTAAAAGAAAATTCTTCACAAACTAATAGAAACTTCCTAGTACGCGCACATCGAAATTTGATCAAATAGACACATTGGTGTTCAAATATACTAACAAGTTTCCTGCCTTAATTTTTTCATGAATGAGTCTAACAGTAACAGGAAAAGCATGAAGCTAGAGAATACTTTACTCCCTAACAGAAGTTTTCAAATAATATACTAACAAGTTTCCTGTCCTATTTGATGGAAGGCACCATACAAATAGGAGGTGTTGATAAGAGGGAGAAATTTACCTTTTCACTTTGCAATTTCCTACGAATAAAGAGTTTGATCATCAACCTTATAGATGGAGTAACAGATGTGAGCCTTTCCTTGTCAAGCCTTGCGAGAGCTTCACATTCAAGACGGTGCAACTTCCACTCTGACTTCTGAAGATCATTGAAGTACAAACTAGTCAAATGTCATAGTTCAATCAACTAAGTTATTATTAGAGGCCAAGGCACCAATACAGCCCATATGCTAGTTACTATATAAAAATGGCAATGGAAGAATATCGAATTTGTAAAATATAAATGGTATTCTATCACACCAATATTGACAAAATACGATCTTTTTGTTGTTTTTTGAAAGTTGAAGCCATACTCTCAAAGGAGGGTAAAATTTCCTAACGTGTGCTCAAAAGTTCTCAATTTTTGGTTTACTTTCTTGCACGATCCTAATGTGGAAACGAGACACAAGAAATAGTTGATCTTTAGCTCAAGTTCAATGGTGCATTATTAGTGGAAAAGGAACACAAGAGATTTCCTCTATCTCACACATACCTGGCATGTACTACTGCAATACCATGCAACTTTGCAACCTGAGCACTTCTTAATGTTTATTGAGGTGAAACATCCGTCACATCTCGACTTGACTCGTGAGTTATTCGGAACACAAACATACGGTTCATGCCTGATTATTTCTTCTCCTGCGACACAAATCATAAAAACTCCCATAAACTGCTGTTTACGCTGACAGTTCCATCAGTAGATAGGTACTAACAACACCTTATATACTTTGACGTGCATTTGTAGAATAAGATTACAAGTACAACAACTTTAATATAGTTTCATATGACAATCAGGTTATGGCATATAACTAAAATGCTTTACACTAAACCACCTAGCCCACTGTTGGCCATTCATATATCAGTATATGGGTGCAAAGAGCTCAATTTTATCTAAGGTACTTTAAAGCTAAAAGAACACCGAAGTTGAGCACCAACATGACCAATAGATCATGGGTCCAAATTCTTTCATCCCAATTGTTGTAGAACTAAAAAAAAATTACCAATAATCACAGGATGAAACACATCTTTTTACCTGACACTCGAGACACAAGGCAAGGCATTAGACCTACGCCTTGAGTGAATTAGCCTTTTAAAAGGCTAAGCTTAACAACAAAAAAATGGCAACTTTAGAGTTGCCTCGATTACAATAAAGGGTGGCGAGGTGGTTGAAGATTTGGGCATTTATAAGTCTACTACCCTCAACTTATCAAATAGACTCACTTTTAGCATTAATTTGTAGACATGTTTGGTGGTCCAAGGACGGGTGTGGTTACTGTACTGGAGCGAACTCCGATTTTCCAATTTCCAGAGAAAAAAAAAAGAAGCAACCAATAGAAGCGACGAAGAAAGTAAAAAAAGATAAAAAGAGAAAGACCCGGATGGAAATCTGTGGCGGTGAAAAGGCTCCGACCCTTCTCCGGCAGAATGGTAACTGTCAACCCACGGCGGTTTATAGAACTCTGCAAACCCTCCATGAGTGTGACAAAGCACAGAGCACCAACCAACAATGCCTTTCTTTTTCCAAACCAGTTAAATGTAAACACAAAGAGAATATTATAACCCTAATGAAGAAAGCTGAAACCTGAAATTGACCAAGAAAGGTTGGAGCTTTGATGGGGAGGAGAATAATGTGAGTGAATGATAAAAAAATTGCAACACAAAATCTGAGAATATGAATTGAATTTCAGAAGCCTTGGTGAGTACACGTGAAAGAAAACAGAGTCGCTTTGTAACCTACAGAGTATATAGTTAGTATTTCAAAGGTGTGGGCTAGCATGTTTGCAAACGGATGAGTTGGCTTGGCTTGGCTTCTATTTTATGTTTGCCCTATGACTTTCATAGATCCATTCAATTCCTATCTAACTCCACGCGTGGGCCCCATATTTTTATTTAAATATTAAAAAATTACTCAATATTTATTTTTTTTATTTAAATAAAAATTTCAACAATTCACCTCCCATCCCATCAATAGTAACTTTATTGTTAAAATTAAATATTTTTATTTAAATAAAAACTTCAACCATTCTCTTTTCGATCGCATCAAACATAACTTTATCTTTTCTTTCTTTCTCTCAAACATAAACTTATTTCACTTATCTTCTCTTCTCATCCCAACTCAACCCAACCCAACCCATCCTCTCAAAGCCAAA
>JBBMEF010000028.1:3643912-3670684 GCA_037832685.1 Sicyos baderoa
ACTTATTTCACTTATCTTCTCTTCTCATCCCAACTCAACCCAACCCAACCCATCCTCTCAAAGCCAAACATGCCCTTGGTGTCTTCCAAGTTAGAACCTTGCATTTGTTAGTTATTACGAAACGACTGTTAAAGCGGCTCATAAAACCCTAATTTAGCGACCCAGTTTTTAATTTTTATTTTTAGAAAGAAACTATGGGCGATCTAGGTCTCAAACCCATTTGGGGTTTATAAGGTAAACCTCTACTTGCTTTCAAATAACGCTAATTTCTTGGCCGTTGGATATATATAATATATATATATATATTATCTTTTACTTTGTTCATCACGGTCACAGCCAAGCTCAGCATACAAAATTACACTACAATTTGAAGAATCTTGCAAAGGAGGCACTTTGTAAGAGAAACAAGATGCTGATGACATGTTCTTAACCAACCCTCTTCGCCATTTCACCGCCCCATACTTTCTTTCCATCATAATCTCTCCCTCTTATAGGGCTCTTACCAAAACACCTCCTTCAGCGTTCACTTCAGGTTTGTTTCCTGAATTTTTGGTTCATTAAGTTGATTTGACTCCAATTTTACTTGATGCTGAAATTGGGTCGTTTTGTTTCATAAAAAGTTGTGATTTTTTTCTGTAAAGAAGGTGAATAACTATGTGGGGTTGGAGTTTAGAGGATTGAAATTGGTTTTTATTTTCTCTTGAAAACAGAGACTTTCTGTAAAGTGTGGGGGAAAGGGAGGTTGTTCTCTTCATTATCTGATTTAGAAATGGCGGCTAGTTCGACCTGTGCGTTGGTTTTGAGTGGAAAAACAGCGGCTGAGAATGAAACTGCTCTATTGCTGAAGAGGAATGACACTTTGAAGCTCCCTGATGATACTGAAATTTTGGTCTTGTTGCATTCAGAAAGTGATAAATCTTTGGAGAAAAGTGATTTTCAGATTGATTCAGATATGAATGCACTTTCTACTGATACTGAAATTCCGGGTTCTTCAAACTCGAAAAGGGATGAGTCGTTGGAGGAAAGTGCTTTTCAGGTTGATTCGGATATGAATGCGCTTTCGACTGATACTGAAATTTCGGTTTCTTCGAGCTCGAAAAGGGATGATTCTTTGGAGGAAAGTGCTTTTCAGATTGGTTTGTATATGAATGCTCTATCTACTGATACTTTTGGTAGATTCCTCATTTGGTGTCCACGGATTCCTTCAACTCAGGATGTCATTTCTCAGTAAGTGTAGCAAGCTTTCTTTTTCTTTTTCGCCACGCTACTTTTTCGTTTATTGACGTATAAGCTGACTATTAGTTTGCAACAGCAACTTCAGCAACCTCCCACTGGGTGCTGTCTGTGTGGCTGATGTTCAATTCAAGGGAAGAGGTGAGTAGTGCTACTAAGTAATGAAAAAATGATTACATTGATTGTTAGTTATGGAATCCTCTTCCTATTGAAAGTCGATATGTGGATTTAAGTGAAGGTCGATCAAAGAATTTGTGGGAGTCTCCCCCTGGTTGCCTTATGTTTTCCTTTATCATTCAAATGGAAGATGGGCGTGTTGTTCCTCTACTACAGTATGTAATATCTCTCGCTATTACTGAGGCTGTAAAAGATATTTGCGACAAAGAGGTAACTTTTGTCGTGTTTTGGCCCATATTAGCTGTTCTTATTGAAATCTTTGTTAAAATATGTAAACTCAATGATAAGTTCATATTTTGGGTTTATTATTAAAAAAAAACTAAGAAAACGAGTGGTTAAGTAAGTTAATAGCATGGCCTGTGGGGATGTCTCAATATCTTAATATGCTAGATAACCAAAACTTCAGAATGGAGTCAATGGACTAGAGAAAAGCATATGGTAATGGAAGGAGGAATGATACAGTTTGTTGGAAAGAATCTGGGAGGAACTTAAGGAATAGACAGGTTCATACCTCCAAGTCATGTTGTCAACATATCGTTAATTGGAGAGGGGAAACACAGGTGATTTGTGAATAATGTAAGCTTTGGAACGTAAGAGAACTTAGTCTATGATCTCATGTTTTTCTTTAGTCGTCAATTCAATAAAAGATTCCGGAGTTTCTCTTTTCGATTTTTAAAATCATTTCAGAGTTGTCAATTTTGATTTTGATCTTTTGTTGGTTAGTTTTCATTTTCTATCTTCTTTTGGAGCTCTTTGTTATGTAGTATATTTACCCATAGGTGCTCGGAGATTTCTCCTTTGTTTCATTCATCGATAAAGTTGTTTCTTATTAAAAAAAAACTTCCAACTCATGCTATGAGTATTATTTGTAAATGGTGTACTTGAGTTGAGGCTAATACTGCGCATTCTTTTCGGGCTCCTATTTCAGGGTTTACCCTATATTGATATGAAAATAAAGTGGCCAAATGATCTTTACGTGAATGGCCTGAAAGTTGGAGGCATTCTGTGCACTTCAACATATAGATCAAAGAAGTTCAATGTTACCGCTGGTAATTGTGTCTTTGTGTTCGTTTTCTTTTCCATCTGATTTTTTTCCAGTCCTTTTTTCCCTTCCCAATTAAAACTTATAATCTCCATATGGCACCAATTTGAAAAGCATAGTGTCACTGTGGCGCATTTTAACCGTTTCGTGTTCCTCCAGGTATAGGCTTGAATGTAGACAATGATAAACCAACAACATCCTTGAATGAAGCTCTTGCAAATTTATCCAGTACACCTTACAAGTTCAGAAGAGAGGATATCTTAGCATTCTTCTTTAACAAATTTGAAAGGCTGTATGATATTTTCATAAATCAAGGTATTTAAATGTCAATTCATTTTTTTCCTCACGATAAGACAATGTCACATACATCATACATGCATGGATTTAGAGCCTCTCCTTCGATCCGACCTTAACAATGCTCTTGAGAGGTTTTTGAGTTATGAAAGTAATAACCAGTTAACACAATTTGTCAAAAGAGTTTGTAATTGTCTATCTTTCTCTCTCTCCCTCTCTTTTCCTCACATCGGCATAGCTGAACAAGTTAGCGTGAACATCATTCTATCACGCCATGCTGTTTGATGCCTTACGGTTTTGTGCATGCTTAGCATTTGAATACTACCTATGGCATAAAGGATAGGAAAATTACAGGTGAATTAATATACATGAAGGAAATCTTCCTTCATTTTCAAGTAACATATCTATCTTTTGAAAAGAAAAAAAAAGGTTACATATGTCTGTAAATGATAGCTATATGTAATATCTTCTCTGGAGAGGGTGGGAGAGAGAGCTAAGATAGTGTTTCTTCGGGATGTAGAATTTAATCTTGATCTCGCTTGAAAAGGCTAGAAATTTTGTAGCACATCATGTTAATCAGTCTCAGGTTTGTTCTGCTTCAGTTTCAAAATTTCCCAGGTGACCTCATTCTCACAACATCTGTGAATAATACCATTTTTTTTTCATCATTTATGAATTATTAGGGTTTCAGGCTCTTGAGGAACTCTACTATCAGACATGGTTACACAGGTAACTCATTATACATAAATTTATCAACATATGTTCTGTTCCAAGATTCTCACTATTATACTTAGTTTGCATTGTCTATACATTTGTTTGTCATGAGAACCAAAAAAATCGTGGAAATAGACTACGTTGTTTGATCTTTTTAGTGCTTAATGTCTTCTTTTTTTTATCCGTGACTGTCTGGGCCAGCTTTCGTGCAACTCGATTAATGTCCCGGGACATACCGCCTGATCCTACAACATTTGAATGCCAAGGAAACCCGTAGGAAATTAATTCTTAAGTAGGTGACCACCATAGATTGAACCCATCAGCTTATGCACCTCGAGACCCTCTTTGACCAATTGAGCCACTCCATGATAGTTTGATTATTTTTCGTTTGGTTTGCACTTTGCCCAAGTCACAGACCACTTGTTTCAACTGCTTTGTTGTGTACATATGTATGTTTATGACATACAATATTTGTGCAAGTTAGGTTTTGCAATTTCTTTGCTGTAGATATGATTTTGTTTACATCTGTGTATGTAGTGGGCAAAGAGTTATTGTACGGGAAAAGGAAGAAGATCAAGTAGTGGAAAACGTAGTCACTATTCAGGTACGTGATATCTGAATGATAGCTGATTTGGAAGCTCTAGTATTTAGCAAATGCTGCTATTTGGTCCTTCTCTCGTAATTTATATATTTTCGGGTCGGAAGAAAAGACCGTGCCTCCTGCAGTTTTGTTATTGTCATGTGATGTAGTTGTTAGTTGTTACTGTTAAATCATCCTATTCCTGAAAGGTGGTCTTGGTTAAAAAAAAAGAAAATTAACATTAATTTCTTGTTCAAACTTCAACTTAGTAATGGAGACTCCAAAATGTTCTAAATTCCAAGATTTTCATGGTTTTAAAAACTGGAATTGTTTGGGTCCCCAAGGGGCGGCTTTGTTGGTAGAGGCTTGAAGTTTTCGTATACTTCTTTGAAGGTTTCAGATTTAAAACTCACGAATGGGCTTAATCGTAAGATCTTTTGTTGTCTCCCAGATTCGGGTCTTAGGTCGGTCGTGGGTGCCCTAGGCATGTAGTGGGGTAAAGTTTTGATTTCCGGACATCATAAATAAATAAAACACTGGAACTGTTTGCATTTTCAGAAATTTGGCTGTTTCTTTATACAGGGGTTGACAACTTCAGGATATTTGCTAGCTATTGGAAACGACAACCAAATGTGCGAGCTCCATCCCGATGGAAACAGGTTATAAGCATTTGAATGAATTCCTATTCTTGATTTAGTGAATTGACTATTTTGTGCTTGATTTTTACAAAAGTTCAATACAAATACACTACGATACGTCGCCGTCATTAAGAGTACAACATCGGTCACAACATTTAAAAGAAGATTATGTCCTGGTTCTGTTTATATTGGAGATAGATGCTTATCTTAAGGGAAAGGTCTATCATAGCTAACCAAATCATTATTATTTACAAAATTAACTGAACTTCATTACAAAATCATATATGACTAAGAAACAGTGGTCAATAAAGTTAACTCCTTCAAAGTGCTTTAGAATGAATCAAGCATAACAAATTTGACCATTTGAATTCAAGTCCATATGCAATGAATGTTGAGAACTCAATTTAGAAGGTTAATATGTGTATTAGATCTGATCTTAAATCTGGTGCTCATGTCTATCTTCCTGTTGATGTACAGTTTGGATTTCTTCAAAGGGCTGATCAAGAGAAAACTGTAATGAGAATAAGAATATGGCCTTTTTCACTTTTCTAACTCATGGCTGACTATGAGCTGTATGGAATGGAATCTTGTGCAATAAGAAGACATCATGTGCTCTCTTTTATTTTTGGTTGAAAACTCTCTGTTTCCATAGTTGGTGAAAGAAAAGACAGACATATTACTTTTTTTTATGCTTAAATAATCAGATCTCTACTTAAGTTGTAAATATTATTTATCTTTAAGCTTGCTAAGGGCGTGTTTGAATAGAGGTGTTTAGAAATGTTTGGAGAAGATAAAACTTTTGCTTGGATTAAAGAGTCGTGAGGGATGGTCCCCAAGGGGTGGTGCGGTTGGTTGAAAACTTAGACTTTCAAAGTGTGCTCCTCTCAAGGTCCCAGATTCGAGATTTACTTGTGACATTAATTTGTAGACACCTCTTGTGTCTCCATTCCTTCGACGTCTCCCGGTACCTGACCTAAGGACGGGCTTGATTACCCTTGTTTCAAAAAAAAAAAAAAGTTATGAGTATTGAAGTAAAATGATATTATATTTGAAGGTTGCAGGTTTGCGACTCACCTGTGATAATAACTTGTAGACACCTCGCGTATCTCAATTCTTTCAATATCTCCTAGTGTTTGGTCTAGGGACAGACCTGGTTACCCCAGGTATGGTGGAGTAATGCTCTGATTTCCAGTTTCAGAAAAAAAAATATATATATATATTTATATTATATTTGGAGAGTTTTGTGGAAGTTTTTACCGGAGAATTTTGGAGTTACTTTATCGAAACGTGGGGTCTTTGGACCAACCCTAGCCTATTCCTCCAAACCCCTCGAATCCCCCGAGGAGTGGGACAACATCCAATTGATTAGAACGGCCCCCACAATCCGTATAATCAGTGAGTTTGTTGTTTTATAGAAAGTTATGAGTTCGAAACTGAAACCCCGTTATGACAGGAGGAGTTGAGTTGTTGTAATGTAGAAAGGTGGAATATGTCGTTGAACTTTACAACTGTTAAAAATGAGAGCAAAAGATTCTCGTGTGTGTGTAGGCGCCATGTCAGACTCAGAAACCGGTGTATGTCTTCTTCTCTATACTTCTTTACGGTTGTTGTGGGCCTTTTATGTCTACAAACGAGTTGGCTTCCCACATGGACAACAGTGGATAATATATAGTGATTCAATAAACAAAAGGGTCCCATCATCAAATGTGGTCTCGATACGTAATCACTCTGTATATTAATACACGAAAGCTCACTATTCATCAATAAATTATAGAGAATTTATCATCAGTAGCCTATTCTATCTCTTGTATTATATTTATAGATTAATTTCTATCACTTGTTGAATTCTTTTAGTGATAGAACTCAATAAATTAGTTTTGATTTTGTGTTATTGATGGAAATATTTTATCCATTTTTGCTATACATGCAGAATCTCCTAAATTATATGATTTTTTTTTTTGTTGTTATATCAGTCAGTTAACTCATAATATCAAAGTACTTAATTTGAAAAAAATTAAAAATTGCAAGAATCATTTTTTAGGTTTTATCAAATTATATGGACTAAATTTTATATTTCTTCACATCATAGAGATTAAACCTATATTTTAATCTATTACCGAAAAATCAAAGATTTGTTCTATTTTACTTAGGAAAAGATAATAATGTTCGTCTCTAGGCCAATAATGAAGATGAGAGAGGAGGTGTCTACAAATTATCATCACATGTAGTCTCGAATCTAGAATCTTGAAAGAAACACATTTTCAAAATTCAAGTCCTCAACCACCGAACGTTCAATCGTCCTTGTAATTTAAGCCTAGAAAAAGCAGCTTCGTATGGTTTTAGGGAGGGGATGAATGGGGGCCATGCAAGGACCGAGTTGGGCGGTGAGGGTGTGTCGTGATGTGTGAAAAGCAAAAGCTGCAAAAGGGGATGAGCCAGAAATCAACTGGGTTTATGTGTAGCTTAATTAATTCATATTAGAATTCCAATTCTGCCTCAATAATTTATAATATGTCACACAAAACCTTCAATACATCTCATTGTCTTGTCGTTTTCGGTTGTCTCCTTCTAAGTACGATGTTCATTCAATGTAATTGATTCTTTTACAAAAAAAAAAATTTGTTGAAACAAGGGTAACCAAATCTTAGGTCAGACACCAAAAACATCGAAGAAATAATGTCACATGTGAGTCTTGAATCCGATTAAATCATATTATTTTGATGACTCGACTATTATAACATAGATTTGATTCTGTTCCTTTCACCTAATTTGATATATTTTTACTTTGCAGGAATGATTAAAATGTTCTGTTCATGACGTCATACTCAATCTCTTAAATCCATGATTACCATTTGATTTTGATTTTGATTTTGATCCAAATCAAATTCTACCGGTTATTTCTTTAGATTTTAATATTCTCGAATCGAATACATGGAGCCAATTTAAATTTGTTTTAGGCTTTCGGCCTTTCTCCTTTTTGATGTTTGGATGGATATTTTGGTCGGGGAGTTTGGGGGTAAAAGAGGAAAGAGAAAGTAGGGAAGAGGTTAAAAGTAGAGTTTTTGCAATGGAAAAAAACGAACCGGGTAATTGGGAATAGGAACAAAACAGAAATGGTTAAAAATAATGGATTAAAGTAAACATCTTTTATTTATTTTTTAAATATTAAAGCAGGAATTTTAGTACAATTTTTTTTATCGAAATTAATTAGTTTTGAAATGAAACTATATAATATATTAGTATGAAATTTTTAAGTGAGTTTTGATCTTCAAAATTCGATCCGACCCAAGTGTGCGAACATAAATTTAAAATCCGCATTTTTTCACTTAATTTAGCTAAAGGGCATTGCATTTATAAATACAATATTTTGACATAAATAAAACTTTACCATGCCATCCAACTTTTGAGAGTTGTTTGCTTTATGGCTAAACTGTAAATAAATTTTGTTTTGTTTTTAAGATTTGTAAGAATAATCATTCCAACTATGCAATCCTACTTGGTGATTAGAATAAACTTTTCAAGGTCAATATAGAAAATTAGCAATTTATTATAATTTATGTCTCTTTCTTCTTCTTTTTTTTTTTTCTTTTTTTTTTTTTGTCTTTTTCTTCTAATTGATATCATAAATATTTCTTATTTACTTGAACACATTTATGTTTACGAACGAAAACACTTTGAATTTAGGATCATCTTTTTAATTTCAGTATACAATATTCAAAATTTTGACATGTTTGGTTAATTACGTTTATATATGTAAAGTTATTTTCAGAATTCATTTTCTTTGGTTTAATAATAATTAGATAGAGTGGATTCGAATCATGAACTTGTACTTATATTTGATTGAATTTTGTTTTTGTTTTTTTTGACAAAAACTTATATTTGATTGAATAGTTGGCCAGAGTTCATTTCTTTTCCATACAAAAAAGTTGTCTTTCTTTACCAAATAATTTAAATAAAACAATACATTTTTAAGGAGTGTTTGAAGAAGGAGATTTTTTTTTTTTCAAGCTCATCTTTGGGTTGTAATTATTTCATCTATAATTTCATGGTTGTCAGTTTTTCTTTCTATATAATTACTTTCTATTTTCTATACCCATTATTTTTATTTTTTCTATAACTATTTTTGTTGAAGATACTCTCTTATAGTAATTGTCTCATATTAAATTGTGAAGATTTTTTAACCTTTTTATAAGAGATATTAATTATTCTCATTATCAATTAGTTTTGAGGTGGAATCTCACATATTATCTAATATGATATTACGTTCATGTTATTCAATTTTCTATTCTATAAAGCCTTTTATTATCCAATCATTCTCTTCATTTAAAACATAACTAATGATTTTTTTACATATTTTTTTTCATCTCAAACATAGATTGTATATTATTCATTGTTTCCCTCTCCATAATAATTCTTATTTGGTTACAAAAATGCATATGATAATATGCAAGTTGGTGGAAAAGGCAGGGTAAAAATTAAAGAGGCAATGTGAATTTCTATATGTTATTATATTTTGGTTCAAATTAGTTTGGATGTTGTAAAAAGGTTTATTGGGAGTCATATTATAAAAGAGAAAGGAATTGGATCTTCCCTCTAATCATTGGCGTGGCAATTCTGTAATTATTCCTCGTTGATCTGTGACTATCCTTTCAAACCCTACCCACTTCTTCCCTTTCTCTATTTTAGAGTTATAAATAATAATGAATTGAGAATTTTGTTTGAATTAAATTTGAAAAAGTACCGTATTCTTCGTGTCAAATATTGCGGGTATTTAATAAAAAAGAGGTGTAAGTTAAGTAAATTATAAATGATTTTTTTTAGTACAATTATAAATGATATATAAGCCACTTTGTTAGGACCTATTAAATCCATTTTAAAAATAAAAAATCAATTTTAAAAACTGCACTTTCATTTATGATTGTTTGGTAAAAAAAAAAAGTTAAGGTAAATAACTAAATAATAACAAAACTTTGGGCGACTCCAAAAAATAACAAAAATAAGTTATTTAAACATTTCCCTTTTTCATGTTTTTTAAAAAAAAAAAGAAAAAAAAAAAAGAGACCTTTTTGTTAGTATCGAAAAATATTCCAAATCTACCAACAGCAATCATGATAATATTCAAACTTATTGTCGTAGGTTAAAAAAAATATCATGATCAATAAAAAAAGGGAAAAAAAATATGAATATCAAAGTTTTAAAAAATATTCACCAAAACTGATAAAATGATGGTCACAATAGTAAAACTTATTATTTATTTATTTTTAGTACAAATTGAAGACGAAAATTATAAATATTGATTTTATGAATCGAATTCATGTTCGGGGTGAAAATTAATTAACATCAAACCAGATAACTAATCGTCTCACCGGCCGGCATTAAAATTTATTATCTTTAATCAAGTGAAATAGATAACTTCAATTAAATTACCCCAATTAAAAATAAGTAAAATTGATTTAAAACAATAAAAATTGAAATATCTTACAAAGTACTAAATAATTTTTAAAATTTATTATAAAAAATATGAATATTAATTGTTATTTACAACAAATTTCCTTAATTATATTTATATACAAATTTTAAAAAACTGAGTTTTTCTTTTTTTATTATTGTTTTTTTTTAAATTACAATAATTAAAAATGGGGAAGAGACTAATCTAAGACCACAAAATCATTAGGTGAGGATTGATGTCGGTTAAGCTATGACTCTGTTGGCTTTTTTCTTCTTAAATTTAACTACCTTCAAGAGTGGATAAATTTTGAATATGAAAAAATTAGCACATAAAAATTAGCGCATAAAAAAAAAAACATAAATATCTGATTGTTACACAATTCTAATACCATGGCTTTAGAAAATAATAATAATAACATGGATTGTTGAATTTTATATCACCAAAAAAAAATTAAATTGAATTTTTTTTTTCAGATTATACAGATTAATGGATTGCCACGTGGAATAATAAGTGGTAAGAAGGAGATGTCCGTGATCATCTGCGCAGATGAATGCCCTATCTTCTTCCTGTTTTTTCTACTTCCGTGTCCGACCGTCAACGGAAAGTGACGTCACCAGAGCCTTCCAATCACGTGCTTCCTATCATACCGCATGTGACCTCGTTTTATTTTGTTCCCTCTCCCTCGCCTTTTAATTTTAAACCTTTTCCATCCAAACTCCACGTCAATAATCTACGTGTACATAATCTATTGGCTTTTATTTTTATATTGTAATTCTTATAAATATATATTTATTTTTTATAATTCATTGCAATATTAAATAAAATGTTTTTTTTTTAAATCGGGGAATCGGAGCTTCGCTCTCCTATACGCGAGACATCACTGGTCCGTTCTTAAACTGTGGCACCGAAAATTAAAGTAAAGGGATTTGAATTTGTAATGCTATAGTTATTAGGATGTATGAAGTAATGCTAGTTGTGTTCTTGTTGGTTTATAAATAAAATTTATAATACTATTATAAAACAATAACAATTCAAAGAATATGTTGTAAATAAAAATTTGGTGAATAATAATCAAATTCAAGCCCGAATTTATAATTTATTTTATTTTATTGATATACACTCTCAAGTTTGTACTCAAACAGAAAGAAAGTATATATACCCTCTCAAGTTAAGCAATATCTTTTTTATATATATATATACATTTTAATGGTTAGAAAAAACAGATATTTTAATGCATTATATGATTGGATATGATTCATTTCTATTTTGGACATAGTTAGATTAACTTAGACATTTCAAACCAGAGGTTTTTGGAGGAATATATCCAATTGATAAAATGTTTACAACACTAAGAAAATTTGAAAAAAATTAGCAAACATAATCAAATATACAATATAAAGTAATACTTTTATATTGAATAACCAATACATAATACAGTGTGTTGAGTATTATTTATATTGTATATTTGACTATGGATGCTAAATATTTTCAAATTTATTTAGATCTATAATTATTTTGTAAAATTGAATTATCCATTACAATTTTTCTTTAAACAATTATGGTTTATTTTTTAATCAAAATATTTGAAATTTTAAAACATTTATTTATTTGTCCTTTTTTAATATTATTTTTCTTTTCTTTTCTCTTTTTATTGGTTTATTTAATGAAAGAATAAGTGAGCAATCATTAAGTAAGTTTTTCTTATATCGGTGGGACTGGAAATAATATTTAATTCATTATGATCCTCCCATGCTAGCGAAAAAATCTAAACTATATAGAGAATTTGATTTTCTTTCTATGTGGCCTTCCATTATTACCATAGGCACCGAACTATGGAAAGTAGGTTTATATAGACTAATCATGATTATAGTATTTATTTACTTTTTATCATGATCTTCAAAAGATTCTCACACTCAATTAAGAAGGATGAATAATAAAAACATAACTTAAGTAATATTTAATATAATTTAATAATTAAGAGGTTATACATTAAAAAAAATTAAAATGAAAATTTTGGAGTATCTTCTTTAGTTAATTAACTTAAAATTTTAAAATAAGTCAGTATTACTAGAGATGTTCCATTTCAAATGAGAATAACCCTTCCCATACCTCATAAAAGTAAAGTTCAAATTGACCATGTCTTTATTAAAAAAATAATAATAAATAAAAGAAGGGATTTTTGTAGGAATAAACCAAATTAATAAAATATTTACAACACTAGTCAATTTTTTTTTAAAAATAGCAACCATAGTCAGATATAAGGTATAAGTAATATTTTTTATACTGAATAACTAATACATAATACAATATCATGAGTATTATTTATATTATATATTTGACTATGGATATAAATATTTTTAAATTTGCCTAGATTTGTAATTATTATGTAAAATTGGACTATTCAATACAATTTCTCATAAAAGAATAATGTTTTTAAAAGTGATAGGTGATAATTTAAATTATTATAAAAAGATAGATATAAATAAGAAGGATATAAATATGAAAGATTGTTTTGACTAGATTGTGGAGTTTTTTTTTTTTTTAACATATAAAAACAAAAGGGAAAAAGTGGGCATATTTATAATGTGTCTTGTTCAATTTTTTTGTGTGGTGAAAATGAGAATTTGATTTGAATTGATTTGACTTTTTTCTTTTAATTTCATTTGATTTGATTTGATTTTCCTACTTTTCATTGGCAATCTCCAAAAGTGGTATTCAAAGGTGCGAACTAATCATGCGATCCCTATTTTCTCTTGGTGTACCATTATCTCTCTTTATTTCCCAAAGGTTTTAAAATTATTGTTTTTCATTATTACAGATAATCTATTAAAATATTGAATTTATTAATTATCATTTTTTTCATATATAATTTTCCTAACCCGATATTATGTGACTTCCATTTCTCAAAAAAAAAAAAAAAAAAAAAAACTTCCATGTCTATAATGGACGACGTGGAGCATGTGTTGTGTGGAAACACTCCTTGGTCGGTGAAATGGTCGAGATTGTTATTATTTTATTTTATTATTTCGTCACCTCTTTATGATTATCACGTATTTTACTTTCAATTATTTTATTCATTATATTGTGGCTATTACTATTAGACCCTCGAAGTTTGGTGTATATGCCAAATGATAATCGAAGTCTTTGCCTACACGTAAAATATTCAAGAAATTTGTCGGATTAATATAAAAAATTATATCACAATTATTATTTTAAAAACAAAAAAAAACAATCAAAATGCACGTTTTTTTAGAAATAATGCATTTATAATTTGAATTTATTAACAAAAATATAAGTGTATTCTCAACCCATTTTCTTCGACAACAATTACTAAATATGTTAACACGAAAGCTCAGTGCCATTAATGTATTTATTTATTTTTTCTTTAATTATAATTGAAGTAAAAATAATATAAATTATTATATTACCATTTGTGTACGTGTGTTCTATCGATCTAAATAATACTTCATCTCACGTCTTTTTACCTACAATAAAATATTGAAAAAGAAAATAGAAAGATAAACTCAAATAAAATCTCAATATGTTTTATTTTCCCTCAAAACAAAACGTTATCTATTTTTTTTTTTAAAAATCTATTCAAACTTTAATTATTATTTTTTTAGATTTATATTCTAATTTATTTAATTGAAAAAAAAAGGAAAGCGGTTTTAAAAGAAGTGAATATAGTTTTGAAAATAAAAAATTACTAAAATATATGAAAAGTGGGTGGAAAGTAAAATAAAATTTGAAGGTAAAAATTGGGGCGGGGTTGTAAGAATATAATAGGAAAAAATTTATTTTTGGTCTACCTTTTGCTCAAGTTTTACTTTGATTTATATATTTCAAAATCCGACACTTTTATCTTTGACATTTTAATAATTCTCAATTTTAATCCTTGAGATAACGAAATCGCCAGTGATTCAACTGAATATTGATTAGGATGATAACTAAATTAATTTTAAAATTTAATAAATTAATGATGTTTAATTGATTTTTGTTTTTAAATACAATAATTACGAAGAAAATTGAAAAATAAATTACCTTCATTTTAATTATATTTTTGTATTGTCTACAATAATTATATTTTTAGATAAAATAAAAATACTCCGATAACCTTTTATCTTTTAAAAATTAATTTAAAAACAAATATAACCCATTTTTCGGTATTTATTTTTCTTCATTCAACAAATTCATTTATTTTATATTTATTATTTTTCTTCCTAGTTAAAACATGAATATTATATTTATTATTTAGAAGATAAAAAAGTCATATTTATTTTATTTAAAAATATATTTAAAATGAAATTGTTGTGTTTTTTCAGTTATTTTTGTAATTATTATTTTTAAAAAATTAATATAAATATTATAATTATATTCTTTTTTACAATATATCTATTTTATCTAAAAATATAATTATTATAGATAATACCAAAGTATAATTAAGATGGAAGTAATTGTGTTTTTTATTTTTTTTTGTAATTATTGTTTAAAAAAATCAATTAAACATCAAAATTATACATCATTAATTTATTAAATTTTAAAATTGATTTAGTTATCATTTTAGTCAATGTTCTATTAAATCATTAACGTTCGGTATCTTAATAACTAAAATTGAAAATTATTAAAATATCAAAGATAAAACTGTTGAATTTTTTTAATATAATATTTATTTATTTGTTTAGTTATTTATTTAGTTGGTCCCTGCGGTGCGGGCTGGTATTTGAGTGTTGAAAAGCGGAAGGGGCTACAGTGGAGAAGAGAATATGCGAATGTACGTGTACGCGTGGCATTACCCCATTGGACAATCAGGGTAGATATCCTCCTACGTCAGATCTCGTACTGCTGGACAACCTTAACTGTCCTCCACGTCTTTCCTACGCCTCTCCCTCTCCCTTCCACTTCCCACCTCTTCCTCCTTTCTCTCTCAACAACTTTTTCCATGCAAATACTAAAATTCAAGTTTTTTAAAAAAATAATAATAATAACAACTTTTAGTTTGTCAATTTTTTTTCTTTTTTGAATACAAATTGAAGGAGGAGAATTACAATATCGACTCTTTTAGGGTTTGAATCTGTAACACTGGTGTTGAACTGATTTACAACCAAACAATGAAATCAAGTGTCACTAACCCTTTCGATTTTAGTTTGCCAATTTTAAATCGTTTGACATGTTTCAAAATTGAATTATTAACTTGATGATACTCACTTTTAGTCTCTAATTCAATAAAAATAATTAATTAAGGCCCCGTTTGATAACCATTTGGTTTTTTGTTTTTGATTTTTGAAATTTAAGCCTATTTCCACTTAAAATTTCTACACTATGTTCCACTCCTCCTACTATATATCCATATTTCCTTAAAAAGGTAGGATAACACTAACCAACTTTTAAAAACAAAAAAAGTAGCTTCCAAAAGTTTGTTTTTGTTTTTTAAAGTTGGTTAATATTCTTCTACTTTCTTAAATAAATATGAATATGTGATAGGAAGAGTGGAGCACATTGTAAGAAATTTGAGAGATAATAGGTTTAAATTTAAAAAACAAAAAACAAAAAACCAAATGGTTATCAAACGGGTCTAAATAAACTTAGTTTTGATAATTAAATTAATTTTAATTTTTAATATATTTTTTAAGTGGTTGCTTTAATTTTCACGTAAATTTACTTTCTAGAAGAAAATAGGTATAAAATTAAATTAAAAAATAACAAAGACTAAAATAAAAAAAGAGCATTATTTAAATATATGAGTAAAACTGTTTATTTTTTATGTTTTTTTTTTTAAAAAAGTTTATTTTTAAAATTAATAGTTAATTTTTCTCAATTTTATTTTGAATTTGTTAGTTCAATTAAAGAATAACTGAGGTCGATGGTAGGCTACATATCCGATAAATAATATTAAAAAGTTTTAGTATTACTGTTTTAGTTGAAATGAATACAACATATCCGATAAATAATATTAAAAAGTTTCTTTCTATTTTAATATGAGAGGATTTGATGGTAGGCTACTCTTATAATTATTTTATAAAAATAGTACCTAAGTACAATTTCCTTAAATTAAAATGACATTTATTAGGAAATAAATTAAGTTAAGGAAGAAGTAGTTCCAACAAACAAACAGAAAAGTACTCACGAATTGCTTAACATAAAATTAAACATATAGGCACCTATAACTATGAAACAAAATTAAGATAATCAAATCAGGCCGTAATTTTTAGCACAACATTTAAAGTTAAGATTTCAATATCACTTATTTCCCATAAACACTATTTGATAACAGGATGAATTCTTTTTTATATATCCGTAACTATTCGGGTCAGTTTCCATGCACCTCAACCAATGTATAAGAAATTAGTTTCTGATAAGTGATTACTATGAATATTTGAACTCATCATCTTAAATACCTTAATTTTTTTTTAACTACTTAAGGCCTCTCAATAATGGTGATAACATATGAGTGATATATATTACTCTTGCCTGAAATAGAAGCTTTACAATGTATTACTTTAAAATAAAACAATATTTGAAACAAAGGACTTAAATACATCATTTTTAAATTATTAAATTATACAAAATGTCATTTGAACATTGCAATATCGAAAATTAATATTTTATTTTTATCGAAAGGGTTGATAACTTAATCTAATTTAATACCATGATCAACAAGTTCGACCCTCAGGTATGCATATTTGGCTACTCTCTTTTTAGTTTGTGTGTTTCAAATAAAAAGTTCCCCTCAAGCCATCAGCCGTCACCGTCATCCCCAAGCCGTTATACCTCGCGTTCCCCACTGTAATCCCTACACCCTTCCGCACCCGAACAAAACCCAGAAAAAGAAATTAAATGAAACTAATTTTGTATAATAGAGAGAGATATAAATTAACCACCGGTCCGGCAAACCTCACCTATTTAAAGTGGTTCGCGCATTGTCGCGTCTTCGACACTCGCCGCGTGTCGACATCGTCAAAGCGAACCACGACGCAACTTCTTCTTCTCCGATTTGCTTGTTTGTTGCTTCTTCTCCAAATTCCCCCAATTTCAATTTCCATTCATTCAGAATCATTTCCTATCTGTAATTCAAATTCCATTTCCATGGCCATCGATTTGTTTTCCGCCTTCCTTGTGAAGATGTAGGATCGGAAAGTTCTCTGTAATTGAAAAATCCACCGGATTCTTCGTTTCACCGATTTCGATCAATGATTCCTTATCCGGCAGACTCCGACGACCTCACTTTCATCTCCGCCGCCATCGCAGATCCGTCGGTTTGATTTTTAATGTAATTTTGTTTTTGTATTGGATTCTTTTCAATTCCCTATGCATTCTTTCTGCTGTGTATCTACTCTCTCCGAAAACTCTCCTTCCAAGCAACCGCCGTTTCCGATGGCGGACCTTCATATTCCACCGCCGTCTCCCGCCGTCTCCGTCGCCTCCAGATCCGATCCGGCGATTCGAGTTTCGCATAATCGTAGTCTTAGTAGTAGTGAAGCGGGACGGCTTAGTCAGCGGAGTATTTTTGCTGCTGAGATTGTGGCGCGGCACTCTTCCGCTAGGGAGCCGCCGGTTGACGTCAAGATCAACGATATTGTTGGGAATGGTATTTGTGGTATACTGTATAAGTGGGTGAACTACGGGAAAGGTTGGCGTCCGCGTTGGTTTGTTCTTCAGGATGGTGTTTTGTCTTATTATAAGATTCATGGACCTGATAAGATCGTTGTCAATGAGGAAACAGAGAAGGGATTTAAGGTCATCGGCGAGGTGTCGATGCGGAGAATCTCGAGGCATAAGAACGGCCTCTCTAATCAGATCCCACTCAGGCGTAAGCCGTTTGGGGAAGTTCATCTCAAGGTAATTTATGTCTTCAACTGTCATTTCATTCGTTTACGGTTTGTTTTCGAGGTGCTGATATTGCATATCGACATCTTCCTTCGTATTCTGATTCAGTCTGTGTACATTTTTGTTGGTTACTAGTTTTGAAGTTTCCTCCCCTTCTTAGACAATGACTTGTTTGTTTGTTTTTCATCCTTTTTTGCTTATTGAAATTCAATGTCTTATGCTTAGAATTGAATTGCTTAGATTTCATTAGAGTTTTCTATATCCAGGATACAGATGTTTCTTTTAATTTACATTCGTGGCACTTCTTGTTTTCATTTTGGTTCTGTGGTTTATTTCCCACCATTGATTTTTTCCTATTACAGGTTTCTTCAATTCGAGAAAGCCGATCAGATGATAAGAGGTTTTCCATCTTCACTGGGACAAAGAGACTTCACTTGAGGGCGGAGACCCGGGAGGATCGGTTGGCATGGATGGATGCATTGCAGGCAGTGAAGGAATTGTTTCCAAGGATGTCTAACAGTGAGCTCATGGCTCCCATGGACTTCATGTCTGTATCGACAGACAGGATTAGACAGCGGCTTTTAGAAGAGGGTGTCAGTGAAACAGCCATTAACGACACTGAAAATATTATGAGGAGTGAGTTTGCTGCATTGCAAAGCCAGCTTCTGTTGCTCAAGCAGAAGCAGTGGCAACTTATAGACACGCTACGGCACTTAGAGGTAAATTGAAACTGAATCTGGAATACTTCTTTCGAATCAAATTCAGAATTGTTTTATGGTTCCTACATTTATTGGAATTTTCATTTAATTTACTTCCGAGCTGGGGCATACAGTGTTACTCTGTTTTAGAGATTGTGTATATTTTCCCATTTTACCAATTCTTCTGATAGAATTGTAAGAGGAATCTGAATTTGTAACATTACTCTCTTGTAACTTTGTAAGAACTAAGAACTTGATTTTCTCAGTTTTAATAATTATCATGCCATTTTGCTTAAATGGGATTCGGTTCCTCATATTATGTTGATTAGTGATTGCGTAGATGGATTTGAACCTAATATTGGTCATTTAAAACTATTTATTTTGTGTACATTCCTTCATCCGATAATTCTGTCCATTTTTGAAGTGTAGCAGATTGGTGGCATTTGACTCTATGTAGTAGGTAGTGATTGTCATATTTTTCTAGTTACACATACTTATCCTCACTACAATGTTGAATTTGAAGCAAACTCTTAAATGTAGTTCCTTGATTAAAGTTCATACATGTTGGGTTGTTTTCGCCCTTCTTTCTACCAAATGTATCTCCCTTGTGTCTTGCCTCTCAATGTATCCCATTTGTCAGAGATTTTGAAATTGAGCCCTAAGCAAAATTCAGAGCTTGCCTGCTGGCAATTTGATATTGGAACTTATGTTTAGAGCTTATATTGATTTCTACATCCACTCTTTTTATAATAGATTGTCCATCTTTTCAGAAAGAAAAAAAAAACAATTGTCCATGATTCCTAGCAGATCCAGTATACCAAAATTTCTCAAATTATTCCTTTCTTGAGATACCACCTGCTTGCAACTGAAAGCTGAAATTCTCTTTCCAAGACAGTTCTATTCCGATTCCTGGATTTCTTCATCAAGGATGATGAAATCTTCTGCTGCTTGTCTTTTGGTTTTTCTAGAATCTCTTGATTGCTTTGCCTGATGGTTGAAGTTAAACTGGAAAGGTTTTATTTGCATGTTCCTTGAGCATGCATGCACTTCGTGCAAGTAATGTGTAATTAAAAATAACTAATCGAATTGTAAAAGTCATTTGGATTTAATCTTACGTCAAAATAGTGTTGTAAAGCTGAATCGAAGCTGACTTTGTTGATATAGGCACTTCTGATTTTCCTCCGAACACCCTATTCAATTTTTTTTTCTCAATTTTGGGCTATTTGAATTTCATTCTAATACATTTATTTATTTCTAGGATTTGATTCTCTAATTTCCATGAATAATTTTTTTTTTAGCATTGAGTAGACCCTAGTCAAATCAATAACAAAGTACCGACAGTAGTTCACTGCCTGACCATCTTAACGTCAGTCATGTAAAATTATCTTATTCTCAATTCCATTCAACATTTTCTTTTGGTCGTTATGCTCTGCTTAAATTACTCTCTTTATTGTCTTGTGTAGACAGAAAAGGTCGACTTGGAGAATACAGTAGTTGATGAGAGCCAGAGACAGTCAAATGAGCCTGGGGCTTTGCCTGGTCTGCTGGAAAAGTACAGTGGTGAGTTGTCATGCTGTAAATAACTGCATAATCATGGTTTTACTACACCCTTCATTAATTTTGTATCACTGACTTTTGGCCTGCCAAGTTTCCTTTTTAATAACTATTATTCAAGGTAACATTGTCTTGGGTTGTGTGAAAAGAGATTTTTTTTTTTCGTGTTAATAGCAGCTTTGGTTTTCTAATGTTGACATCTGACACTTCTTTGTGGTGGTACTCTGTTTTCTTGAGATATGGTATAATGAAGATAAAAATGGTTGGCAGGAACTTTTAGAAACCCTGCATGTTATGAATTTAGCACTAAGATCTGGATTTGATAAATTTGAGGTGAAGGCCTTGCCGTTCTCTCTCAAGCAGCACTACTTGTATGAGATATCATGGAGGGTAGTGAGAGTTTTCTAATGAAGGCTATACAACTAAAAAGTGTCTGGACCGTAAGATTAGAAAATCACTGATAAGAAATAACTTTAAAAAAAAAGAAAAAAAGAAGAAAAATTCTGGAGAACAAGTCAGTGCAGGCACAGGCATGGTAAAAGAACAGTATAGCAATGCTATAGGGGATTAAGAATTGGCCTAACTAACACAATTTCTTGAAACAATAGACGAATGATAAATGTCTGAATAAGGATGATATCTTGCTGACTTGTGTTTTTATAATTAAGAGAAGAATGATGATACTATTGGCTTATATTACTCATATTCCACTTATATAAGACATACGATGATAATGTTTGCTATCAATTTTATTTCATTTTTCCCCTCGTCAAGCTTTCTTGTTTCTTTTTTTGACAGTGTTGGGGTCCTCTATGTACAATTTTTTTAGCACAAGCACATTGAATGCTGACTTATAATGCATTTGCCTATTTACTCTAGATGTGCTTGTATACAAGTGCACAATTCTTTTGGTCATTGAAACATGTCCTCTTTTTTTCTCACTCAAACTCTTCTATCTGGCTACAGATGCAAGTGCAACCGAATCTGATGATGATAATGAGAGAGTTGATGCTGCAGAGGAAGAAACGGATGAGGATGAGAACACTTTCTTTGACACTCGAGATTTTTTATCATCGAGTTCGTTCAAAAGCAATGGATCTGATTACAGGATATCATCATTTTCTTCTGATGATGACGGCCTTTGTATTGTCAATTCTGAGGAAGAGGTGGATCCATCAATTAGATATGTTGGAACTAGTTATCCTTACGTTAAGAGGCGCAAGAAGTTACCTGATCCAGTTGAAAAGGAGAAGGGTGTCAGTCTTTGGTCAATGATTAAGGACAACATTGGAAAAGATCTCACCAAGATTTGTCTTCCTGTTTTTTTCAATGAGCCTCTTTCTTCCTTGCAAAAGTGTTTTGAAGATTTAGAATACTCCCACCTTATTGATCGGGCATATGAATGGGGAAGAAGGGTAAGTTGATGATCCATGATTCTATGTTCTGCATATCACTGTGTGTAACTAACAAAGTAGGTCTTAAGGAATGTTGCAAACCCCTAGAGTTCCATGAAAACTTTAAGAGACTTTCTGGAAAGTGTAAAGAATATTGCCATGAATATTTTCATATTCTCCATGACTTTTAATTAGTTTATCCTTTGCTGATTCTTTAGGGTGATAGCCTCATGAGGATTCTTAACGTTGCTGCATTTGCTGTATCCGGATATGCTTCGACAGAAGGAAGAATATGCAAACCATTTAACCCACTTTTAGGGGAAACTTATGAGGCTGACTATCCAGATAAAGGCCTTAAGTTTTTCTCCGAGAAGGTATTGTTTTTTGATTTATTGTTCTATTTGGGGTAAGAAACAGGTGCTAAAGGAATAACCATCTTATACAGAATTTGCTTGGAGAAACAATAAATGCCTACAGCTAGATCTAGATGCCTACTAGGAATTTCTCTTGTTCAAGTTAATATTAGAAGCAGGAAAATTACAAACCCAACCAAATTTGAAGCAATATATAACATAATCTCTGAAAACTCTCAAGTAGTCTTGGCACCTATTAAAATCTTCCTATTTCTTTGGAGCCATATTATAGGAAAGAGTATTTAATATGATGGGCAAGGCATATAGTTATCAGATACATGTCAATATAAAGATCATTTCTTTCCAAAAAGATATGTTTTTAAAATCACAGAGACAACCTTGCTTGATGTTGGACTTTTTTTTTTATGACCGGGAATCAGAGCTTTGCTCCCTCCCCTAATACTTAAAGCTGCAGCCTAGTAAAGACACAATTGAGAATGGTACAAATTATTGTCACAAGCGGGTCTCGAATCTGGGACTTGTTAATGTTGGACTCTATTGGCCATTTGCTCAGTAACATATTCTCAATTTAACCCATGTGAAAACTTAATTATGAACTGTCTCGCTTGAACCTTGCCCAAACTAGTTTCGTATGGATTGCTACATATTCTAGTTCCGTTGTTTATGGCTTGATCCAAGACGTTGCCTCAACCGGTATATAATTTTATAATTTTGGTTGCTAGGTTAGCCATCATCCAATGGTAGTTGCATGCCACTGTGAGGGTAAAGGGTGGAGATTTTGGGGTGACAGCAATTTGAAGAGCAAATTTTGGGGTCGATCAATTCAGCTTGATCCAGTTGGTCTGTTAACATTAGAATTTGATGATGGAGAGGTCTATCAATGGAGTAAGGTGTTACACCAGTGATTGCTGTTAATTTTTTTCCTTCTTTTTTCATTTTGAATATTGAGTTATTGAAACATGCCGCTTTTCTTGTAGGTGACAACGTCAATTTACAACCTGATACTGGGAAAGCTGTACTGTGATCATTATGGTACAATGCGTATACAAGGAAATCGTGAATACTCATGTAAGCTAAAATTCAAGGAGCAGTCCATTATTGACAGGAATCCTCACCAGGTAATTTCCTATAGTCTTTTATTAGATCCCCGAGATATAAGGGATTGTAGTTAGTAGTTACTGAAAAAAAAAAAAAAAATCTGCTTATTCTGTCTACGGTTAAAAAAATTTCTATCTTCAGTGGTCGACCATTGTTTTTGTTCCTTGGCATGCATCCAATTAAATGATTGAGGGAGAAAACTAAAGCAGTGTCAAGCTATGATTAATTGTTTCCATATCACGTTGATTTTGACATCAATGATGTATAAGATATCATCATAAAGTTTATATAATACTCTTACAAAGTTAATTAAGCTGAGTATAGATAATCAATCATGTTCCTTCGGATAATCTATTTTATGAGTTCAGATTATACCAACTTCTGGGTCTCATTTGTCATGGGTGAAAGCTTAAGTTACACAAGGCTGTTGTTAGTCTAGTTCTAACTTTGCCACTCTAAGCTGGCTCGTTTTCATAGATTGTATTATTATTACTCTAATGGATGTTATATTATTGTTAATGGTGAATTATTTGTTCACTCTTAAGTGATCATCTGAGTCGGGTAGTTAAAATTAGAATTTCAGACTTGTGATAAGTTGAAACACAATTTTCATGCAGGTACAAGGTATAGTTCAAGATAGATCTGGAAGGACGGTGGCTACATTATTTGGAAAATGGGACGAGAGTATGCATTACGTGAATGGGGACTGTTCCCATAAGGGAAAAGGATTAGAATCTTTATCTGAAGCCCACCTACTCTGGAAACGAAGCAAGCCACCAAAATTCTCTACTAGATATAACTTCACGCGTTTTGCTACAACTTTGAATGAGCTGACACCAGGCTTGAAGGTATTCCTGCTGATAAGTGATAACTTTATTGCAGTTTTGAAGTTTCTTCAACTTGAATTTCTGTTTGGTCTTAGGACACGGCTGCATAACATATTTTATCTGCTTTAGTTGCAACATGTGGAATGCGATGATAGTTTCGTATCTCTTTTCCCATCTTTTCCTTTTTGTCTTTAGAAAATATTTGAGATGGAATTGGATGCAATTTGCAACATGTTCTGGGATCAATTTGTTTCTAAATATTATTACTTCAACAAGCAGGAAAAATTACCTCCTACAGATTCGAGGCTCAGACCGGATCAGAGGTATTTAGAGAATGGAGAGTACGAAATGGCCAACTCAGAAAAGTTGCGACTGGAGCAGCGCCAACGGCAGGTAGATTATACTTGAATGTTGCATATTTAGTTCTTTTTCAAGACTCAAAGGCATATTTCCAAATCAATATTTTGTTCTAAAGTTTGTGGACGCTGCTGAAATGATTTGAAACCCTTTTGACACGAATAAGCTGCAATATGGATTAGCAAAATTTTAGAATTGATGAAAATGGGCAACTGACATTTATATGACCAATCTGAAATTCATTCTGAAGTGACTATTCTGAATTGATGAAAAGACTAAGCTGCTGAAATTTCAGATTGGTCATATTGCAGATTTACATGAACAATCTGAAATTTCATTATGTTATGTCTTCAGATTGTTTTTTAAGAACAGAAAACTAACTTTAGAATATTGCAGCTTGCTCTTTTGCGATATACAATCTGAAGAAGACATTACATTCCTAGCCAAATGTTACAACTACAAAGGCTAATTTTTGAAATCTTTAATCTATTTATTAAATTCCCGTTAGATAACCATTTTGTTTTTTGTTTTTGAAATTAAAGCTTATTTATATTCAAATTTCTTACAATGTATCCATCTTTCCTTACGAAAGTATGTGAATGCCAATCAAATTTTAAAACAAAACAAGTTTTTGGAAGCTATTTTTTTTTTGTTTCCAAATTTTTATTTGGTTTTTTAAACTATGGGTACGATGTAAATATTCTAGCAAGAAAGAACATTTGTTGTAGGCTTAAATTTCAAAAACAAAAAATTAATCAAACTGGGCCTAAATTTTGCTGAGATTATTTCAAAAGCTGCTAGATATCAACAGATCAAGTTGATGTTATTTCACGGTTTACTTCAGGCTCGGAAGATGCAAGAGCGAGGTTGGAAACCAAGGTGGTTCGCCAAGGATAATGGAAGTGATTCATATCGCTACAATGGCGGTTACTGGGAGGCCAGAGAGGAATGCAAATGGGACTCATGCCCTGATATATTCGGCCACATCCCTACCGATCCGCAACTCGAGTGAGTTCAACAGTTTTTTTTTTCAATTTTTTTTTCACACATTTTTACCGGATGAGTAGGCAATAGCATGCTCATTTGAGTAGTGGTTTTATAGTAGTATAGCAACTGCCACGGTGGATGTGGTTTGCATAGTAAATTAGAAAACAGAGCCCATAGTGTTTTTTTTTTTCTCAAAGTATCTCTCATGTGTTCTTTGTTAGATCCATTTTTCCTTGCATTAGGTGAAAACATCTCTCTTGAATGAAAGCATTCCCCGTACATACATATATTACAATGTCTATGATATGATCATCTTTCACTCGTTTCTGATAATATCCTCCCACCCTACTACTCCAAAAGACCCATCATAAATTATGTTCATTTTTCTTTAATATAGTTTTTTATACTTGGGTTAAGTAGGTAACTTCAATTTTTTTTTTTTTTTTTTTGAGAATAGTAGGTAACTTCAATTTTCAGGTATTGGGTTGATTTTTGAAGGTGTATAAATAAAAGATAAAAGTCTATGTCATGTCTTAGCATGACTTATCTTTTGATGCTATGAGCCTAATTTAGGTCACATTTTTTTTTTTTTTTTTAAATTTAAATAACAACAAAATGTAGCTTAAATTGGACCATATATGTGAGCACCAAAAGATAATAAGGCAGGTTCTAAATTCTAAAATAGATAGTAGATTATGATAGGCAGAGACTTTAAACCTTCGTTTCAACCAGAAGTCATAAATTTGGTCCCATTTTCTCTATTGAGGAGAATTTTCAGGGTAAATGACAAAAACATAAGGTAAACGGTAAAATCACTTGTTTTGCGAATTTTAGGGCGGGCGTGGATACTCCGGATTACATAAGATTAAATAATAATAATTGAAAAGTAGTTAAATAATGGTGAAGAAGTCCCGACAAGCCACAGAAATGTGAAACCGTCGAGTCAATCCTGACCTTAGAGTGACTTGGTGTAGGAAAACGACCTGTTAAAGTGCTCCACTTATTGCACCAACAGAAGTCCGAAGGGGCATTTTGGATGGATAGATTGAGAAAAATATGAAAACATCACCATCTTTCTGTTCTTATAATCAAATAATTATACACATATATTTATATTTATTGAAGCATCTTCTCATTGGTTATTACATTACATCAAATACAATATAGACAATTATGTGGTATCTGAAGTTTATATCAAAGTGGAGAAGCTTATTTAAAACTTAGGATCCTACTCATGGTTTGACCTTAGAAATTTACCTACTTTGTTGATTGGGTTCCAAGTTGAATAATTTTGTTATGTTTTGTTGACTTGGCTGCTGGGTAGTTTAGTTATTTTAGTCCATTCTTGGTCATTAAAGTAAACTAAAAATAATGATAATAATATTTTTCTAACTTTATTGAGGCCTCCAAAGGTTTACATACCAAGACATAACCACATTCACCCTTGAAACTTTAAATTCAGACTACTTAAAAAACAAAACAAAACAGTAGTGACATACAAAAGCTAGGTTATAGTAGAAAAATGGGGAACT
>JBBMEF010000028.1:3670784-3685897 GCA_037832685.1 Sicyos baderoa
AATTCAGACTACTTAAAAAACAAAACAAAACAGTAGTGACATACAAAAGCTAGGTTATAGTAGAAAAATGGGGAACTTGAATGAAGAAATAATGTGTATTATAAATATTTGAATAATGTTATTGGTGGATGACCACTCATGAGGCCTTCTTTTATGTCTCATTTCCAGATGTGGATCCCATTCAGATCTACAATCATTTCCAATCTAACCCACTCTTATTTGCTTCCATCCTTCCTCAATTTTACAATTTTAATCATTTTTTATTCTAATCACTTTTATGATTTCAGCTTACTTGTTCAAGTATTTAACTATTGAAAAAACAAAATCAAGATGGAAAAAAAGAATAATTAATTAATCAACAAGGTAGATTTCACTTATATGTGT
This sequence comes from Sicyos baderoa, assembly GCA_037832685.1. Classification (NCBI taxonomy): domain Eukaryota; kingdom Viridiplantae; phylum Streptophyta; class Magnoliopsida; order Cucurbitales; family Cucurbitaceae; genus Sicyos; species Sicyos baderoa. The sequence goes on from JBBMEF010000028.1 coordinate 3,671,169, forward strand.
AAGTTTTTCTTTTTTCTTTTTTCTTCTTAGGTTAATAATTAATCAATATGAGACTATGTTTGCATCTCTCACGAATTATCACACTTTTTATTCAATTTGAACAATTCCATTGCACAACGATATGAATTATTGGAACGTACAATTTGTGGATGAAGCTCTAGCTTGATCTAGTGTTAGTGCGATAATTGAGATTGACATTTATTTTTTGGCATTTGAGAACTTTATGCACATGACTATGTTTAATGAGGTTCACTACTTTTGTTTAGGTTCCAATGATTCCATCCACTTGATGATATCAAAGATTCCTATAATCGGTAGAATATGATACTAATCCAACTTTTTTGTTCTATACATGCTTCCTAAATCTCTCTATCTTACCTTTTTATTGATTTTTTTTCTTCCAAGTTTGGTCAAGAGGAACAAAAGATAAATGATCCCTATTAATCAAAAGAAAGTTATAAATTAAAGTCTTGTTTGATAATCATTTTATTTTTTATTTTTTAAATTTAAATTCAACTACTTCACCGTATGTTTTTTCTTCTCTGAATATTTACCTCTTATATTTCTTTTTAGAAACCAAACCAAAATTTAAAAAAAGAAAAAAAATAGATTCCAAAAATTTATTTTTATTTTTGAAATTAAGTTTCTATTCATATAGTTTCTTATTATCTTTTAGTCGAGATCAGCATGTGCACTAAACATATCTATCCTTCATTCTCAAAGGCGATAAAAGAGGGAAGATGGGCAATTGCCAATAAAGTTAGGCTTATATAATTAAATAGGGAAGATGCACATTAGTATTAAAAGGTAAAAAAAAAAGTTGGATAAACCCAAAAAGAGGGATTTGTCCTCTCATTTTGTCTCTCTCACAAAAGCAAAACATTTTGCTCAATATCCCAACTCCAATTAGGCCTACAAATTTTGCTCACATGCAACCATGGCCCTTTCTCCTCACCGACATTCACAATCAAATTCTCTCTTTTCCCTTTTTTTTTTTTTTCTTTTAAAAACTTACTCGAATGTGTTTGTGGAAATTTAGGTTCTTTTGAATCTAAATGGAACTTGTTTTTTTTCTTAATGTTTCTCAAAACATCTTTTTTTCCATCTTTGTATTTGGTAAATTCCTAATATAATATCGAACACTTCCCCTTTTGTGCTTTTTGTGAGATAGTTGAGTTTGTTTAGTTTCGGTCGTTGAGCTTATGGCTCGGCATTATCCCTCCTATAGTTATCTAATTATAAAAAAGGACAATTGAGAAACTAACTAAGAGAATGTCTAGTTGTTTAGATGTTAAATTTAATTTTGAAATTTAAATTATTTGTGACACCCTATGCCCAAGATTTGGAGTCTGGATTTACCTATAGACACGGATATTTTTCGATTAACCGTGAAGTTTCTTAGATTGAGCCACTGAAAATGGAGGTGCACCTTATTGATATAGGTAGTGCAAATCATATCTATTAAGTCATTTTATTCAGATGTGGACCTGTTCATTTGGGGCGTCACATGCCCACCAGCTTTCGCAATCATATATATTAAATCCTCACATTCAGATGTGGACCTAGTTCGCTCGGGGCGTCACATGCCCACCAACTTTTGCTTTGGTTCGTTCTCAAACCACATCTTACTGGGAATGGTTCGACTCTGATACCATTTGCAACAACCCAACTTATCACTAACCAAGATATTATCCGCTTTGACCCACTGGTCTCACGGGTTTGTTTCTCCCTCAATTGAGGGAAAATGTCCACACACTTTCTAAGGAGTGCTTTGTTCTCTTTACCAGCCAATGTAAAAATCCTTTTTTGAGTCTTTACTAACCCCTCCTATAAAAAAACACATCCAAATGAACTATTGTAACTACTCAAAACAATTCATCATTTCTAACTATTCAAAATAACTCTTTATTTCCACCCACTCTTTTTTAACTACTCAAAATAACTCGTTTTTAACTGTACTTATTTTTGATAATTCATGTTTAACTACTCAAATTAACTCATTTTTAACCGTTCATTTTTAATCATTTGTTTTTAACTACTTAAAATAACTTCTCATTTCAAATCTATATTTAAATAAGTTATTTTCTTAACCAATCAAAATAAATTCTCAAACTAACTCCTCATGATCCAAACACCTCATTCCACTTATAACTAATAAACTATACACTAAAAACTATGTAGAATATGATAGTATAGTTAAAGATAATGGAAGAAAGACTACTTCAAAAAAGAATAAAAATAGAAATAAATAAATAAGGGGCAGCATGTGTTTAGCGCGTGATACGATGTTGGGCGTTAGATTAGAGGGACACGTGGAGGGCTGGATGACGTCCCATAACTGTCTCGCTGTTATACTAAAAAAGACGTGGGTGGTGGTCCCCACCCACGACCAGCTGGGCTCCACATGTCTGCCAGCTCAGACACGTCCGCTCTAACTGCATATCTCTTTCTTTCGCTTCCACAATTTTATGCTTTTTTTTTGCTAAAAATACATTTCGTCCCGTTAAATACTCGGATGCTTATGGCTTATTCAAATCTTTATATATTAACCACGTATAATTAAAGTTACCTAACATATTTATTTTTATTCATTAGCTAAAAATAATTTTAATAGTTTAATATGTAAGAAAATTTCAGACAAATTTAGTGATATAATGTCTTATCTAATAAAAGAGATTTGAATTGTATTGAAATAACAGTCATATTACCGATTTAATTTATTTCATAACAAAATGTAATATATAAATATAATTAATTTGTGAATGGATATTAAAAAATAGAGCTGTGTGTGCTCAATTATTATGCATTTAACCATTATTTGTTCTAAAAAACGAGCATTATTTTATTTTAAATTACAAACTACAAAATGAAAAAAAAATTGTGTATGGTCAATTGTTATGCATTTTGTCAGGTTTGTTTATAACACGATTTTTTTTATTCTACCAACTCAAAATTTTAGATTTTTTTTTGTTTGGTGAGAACTTGATTTATTAGTACTATTTTATATTTTAAATAATTGGGTTATGGTTGATGGTTGACAACGTAAATAAATGAGTTTACACGTGGAAATGAATATATTAGGTGCGACTTCAATTGTAACATATTTTTTACTGATAGGTTTCCACTTTTAAAAGTATTTGGATTCATTTTTCAACCAATAAGTCGGCGGAGATAAGTTTAGTGACTGATTTTTAAACCTTACATAGATGATATTATTATTTTCGTAATATTAAAGTCAAATATTGATTCTTGAATTGACATGTGATTGTAGAAGTGTAATAGATTAATACCAAATAAAATAACTAAGGCTCCATTTGATAACCATTTGGTTTCTTGTTTTTTGTTTTTCAAATTTAAGCCTATTTTCTCTCAAAATTCCTACAATGTGCTCCATCCTCCCCACCATTTATCCATATTTCTTTAACAAAGTAGGAGAATACTAACCAATTTTTAAAAACAAAAACAAACTTTGGGAAGTTTTTTTTTAAAAAAAAAAAAAAAAATTGTTGATCTTCCCCTACTTTCTTAAAGAAAGATATAAATGGTGGGGATGATGGAACACATTGTAGGAATTTTGTGAGAAAATAGGCTTAAATTTGAAAAACCAAAAATAATAAACCAAATGGTTATCAAACGGGGCCTAAATATATTATCAACCTGATTCCTATAATCAGTATTTGTAATACACTCATTGCCCAATCAGTACTAAAAAAAAAATGTATCATCAACCCATTTGATATCTTTTTTATTTTTTAAAAAATATAAATTTCAACACTCATTTTGTTCATATATTTTTTTAAAAAACATTTTTTTATTCATATTATAAGTATCCACGTTACTTAAATAAAATTATAAATTGCATTCAACAACGGTAAGTAAAATATAAAGTGCATCCATAAATCAAACATTATAAAAGTGCATTTATCGTACATGATAAAAATTCATAAATCAAATAAGGCTAAGTTCAAAACTAATCTGCCTTCTGTCAAAAAAAAAAAAAAAAAAAACTAATCTGCCTAAATATTCGAAATTTAGGTAAATGTCCAAACTTTTATTTTATGATATATATGCATTATTCTCCTACTACCTTAATGGCATACTACTAATTTAAATCCCTTATATATGCTTCAAACGTATCAATATTTATATGTTACATTGATAATACCCTCCTCCAACATTTTATATTTCCTTTAATAAATAAATAAAATTATTTAGTGCAAGCATATGATATCCACATAACAAATATTCCCTTTCCCCAAACCAAGCATAATAAAACTTTCATTGTCATTAAACTCCTTTATATTTCCACAACCCAAAGTTTGTTTCGTGATCATTATTGAAACATTGGTCTATTTTGGAAGGTTAAAAGGGAATTTTGCACATTCATTTTTTGCTTCTACCTAACAAAACAACCCATTTGTAATCTTTCGTCACCCGTTCAATCCCTGTACTTGATATTTGTAATCTTCCTTCTCTCAATTTGTATTAAAGAAAATAAAACAACCCATCTTACGCATGTCATTAATAAAGTTAATATATGACTATTTTATGCTAAGTAATCCATCTAGTGAACTCATCCTTAATAGTCATGTTTTTGTGATCCAACAATTTGTAGTTAAGGGTTGTAGAAATTAATTTTTTAATCATGAGTATGTATTTAAATTAGTTGAATTATTCCTTTCATTTTTTTTAAATAGTTATTCCTCTGGTTGATTTAATAATATTCATATGTTACTATGCTATAACTATAATCAAGTAACTCTCAAAAAAAACAAAAACTATAATCAAGAACGCAAGCTAATGAGACTAGTATTTGGGATCCGAAAATTATTATATATAAATTTAAAAATATATCCTAAAAGATCAAAGGCCAAAATTACTAACCTAGACATAAATTATAGATATACATTTTTTTTATAGCTATTAAATTAGATTTTGAAAAGAAAAAAAAAAAACAGAAAACAAGGGTAAACCTGGGTAAAAAGAACAGACATATTTACATCTCAGTCAATAGAACTTTATTTTGGCCTTCAATTTTTTTTCTTTTTTTCTCATTAATAAAACTTTTGATCAAACATATTACTGTTCTTCTTTTAAGTAAAGTATCTTTCAAAAAAAATTGAATGATGGCTCTGCCTAATAAGTTCTTAAAATTGAAATTTATCAAATTGACCGGTGATTTTTTTTTTTTTTTACAAGTTGGAAAGAGGATTACAAAGGGTTCGAACCTCTGACGTTGATGTTGAACTGATAATTTACAACCAAACAATGAAACCATTGCGCCACTAACCCTTTTAATGATTTATTAGTGATTTTCAAAGCTTGCAAATTTATTAAACATAAAATTAAAAAGTTTAGAATCTAATTAAACACATCAATCAATTTTATATCTAATATTTTCTAAAAAAAAAAAAATTATATCTAATAAATAAGTCTTGAAAATTTTAAACTATGAATGTTTCTGAATTTAATAGATTTTCTACCCATTTTTTAAGTTCAATAATTTATAAAATACAGTTTAAGAGTTGGAGAACTCATTGTAATTTAAACACACACAAAAAAAGAAAAAGAAAAAAGTAACTACATATGTAAATAGTCAACCAACCTAAATCTAATTAAACATCAATAAAATTTAAAAAAAAAAAAATTAAACATCAATAATTTCTATATGAGTTTGTAAATTTGTATTCTCTCTCCTTGATTAATTAAAAAAAAAACATGCACACACAGAGTTTTTTTTTTTATTATTATATAGTTATCAAACATTTTTTTATTTATTCTACTACAATTAATAAAGAAAATTTGTTGATCATGGAATCGCTGAACGCCTTGTTGGCTCCAACAAAAGAAATTATTACATAATAAACGTGAAAACACTACATTGCAAAATAAAGCTTAGGAAACTACCACTACAAATTTTTGTGATGCCCAACCAATTTTTAAATAGAGAATTTGCGCTGTATAGCAATTTTCCTATCCTGCATTAGAATTAGATGGAGTCTATCAATCTGATTTTGATAAATTTGCAAATATTTTCAAAAACTTACTATTTACTCAATTTTTTTTATCTTATTGTAATATACATGCAAATTCCCCTTTTAAATATACAGTCTAAATTAATTTATTCATTGAAAGTTCAAAACCAACAAAAAAAAAAAAAAAAAAAAAATCTCAAACCTTGAATTCGAAAGAAAATCTTACCATTATAAGTTGGGAAAACTTACCATTTTAAGTCTGGGCCTGGATTTACTAAACCTTTTAAGTGTGAAATTATCACCAAAGTAGGAATGTTGGACTAAATTTAGGATTTGGATACATAATAGTTTCATTACAAAAAGTGGGAAATAAAAAGCCAAAAAAAGGAGAGGAAATTAGGGAAACAAACCATAGGGAAATAAATCGAGAAAAATCGAACAAATGATCTGCTCATTTATTAGATATTAGTTAGTTTTATCTTCTTATCAAATTAATGAATTAGATGATTTTTTTTTTTTTTATTAACATTAGTTCAAATCTACTTGTTCTCGCCAACCGAGCAGCCCAATAACTATACACATGATCACTCAGAGGTCTACAATTCGAGTCTCTCCACCAAAATCTACTCGTTCTCAAATCAATTGGATTAATTTTAATTTGACCTAAAAATAAATAAAATCAAATAAGTATCGCCGATGGCAGTTTTGAAGAACAATTTGGGCAGAAAAAGCCGCCTCAATTACTCCTCTTTATTATTTATTTTTTTTTAATTAAATTTTTTTTCTTCTTTTCTTTAAATTTAAATATTAATCGTCTTCTCTGTTTCCTTTTCTCTCGCTGTATGTCCCATTTCTGTCTCGGCCTCTGTCTAGTTCATAGCCTTCGAACCTATTTTCTCACCATTCATCAAACCCACCTTCCCAAAGCGTTGAAACCACTGCACCACACAATACACACAGAACCCATCTCTTTTGTTGGACTCAATCCAACGGAATGCTCTGTTTTTGCCTACAGATTTCTGGTGTTTCTTCAGGGGCAGATGCAGAGCTAACGAACAGGAAGAACGGAGCGCAAATTCACTAACAATATTAAGGAAAAGAAAAAGGGTGTTTCGTTTTGGAAAATGCGACAGGCACTGGCGGCGACTGATGAGCCCAACGAAATCGTTTCATCTATCAACAAGAAGAAGAAATCCGATGAGGTAGACAGAGAGTTGCAGCAGATTATGGCCGTTCCTCCGGTTCTGGTTGTTAATCGTGGACGATCTCAGACGAGTTCGAGAAGGGTCACACCCACTACGTTGACGGCAACTCCGGCCATGGCGACGGCGGCTGTCGAGTGTGTTTCCGGCGACGCGGCCGTGGAGAAGCATCTTCCGAATGGGGATCTGTACATTGGGAGTTGTTTGGGGATTGTGCCGAACGGATCGGGGAAGTATTTGTGGACCGATGGGTGTATGTATGAGGGTGAGTGGAAGAAGGGGAAAGCCTCGGGGAAAGGGAAATTTTCTTGGCCTTCAGGAGCGACGTACGAAGGCGAATTCAAGTCGGGTCGGATGGAAGGATCCGGAACTTTTATCGGATCCGACGGCGACACGTATCGCGGGTTGTGGATTGCAGATCGGAAACATGGGTTCGGCCAGAAACGGTACGTCAACGGCGATTTCTACGACGGAACGTGGAAGCGAAACGTTCAGGACGGGAATGGGCGTTACGAGTGGAAGAATGGGAACGAGTATGTGGGTGAGTGGAAGAACGGGTTGATGTCGGGTCAAGGGGTTTTGATTTGGGCGAACGGGAATCGCTACGAAGGGCAATGGGAAAACGGAGCTCCGAAAGGGAATGGGGTTTTCAGTTTGGTTGATGGTTGTAGCCATACCAGTGAATGGAACAAGGAATTGAAGATTCAGAGCAATGGGGTTGTTGAGACTGAGAATTTGACGCCATCATTCAGGAAAAAGTCTTCCACGGACGGATCAGAGAAGAATTTCCCGAGGATTTGCATTTGGGAATCCGACGGCGAAGCCGGCGATATCACCTGTGATATACTCGATAATGTGGAGGCTTCAATGTTGTTTGGAGATGGGTTTAAACCGAATAGGCAAAGTCCGGCGAAGAAACCAGGGAAGACGATTTCGAAGGGGCATAAGGATTACGAACTCATACTCAATCTTCAACAGGGGATAAGGTAATAATTGATTTAGTTGATCTAGTTCATCTGAAATGCTTGTTTCCCCAACTGGGTATCTCTCATGATGCTGTTTGTAGGGTTTTTTTTTTTGTGTTCTGGTCTTGATTGGATTTTACTGGGGTTTTATGTAGGTATTCTATTGGGAAGCAAGCTTCTATCATTCGTGAACTACTACCGAGTGATTTCGATCCGAAGGAGAAGTTCTGGACGAGATTTCCTCCGGTTGGTTCGAAAAGTACGCCTCCTCATCAATCCGTGGAGTTTCGATGGAAGGATTACTGCCCCTTGGTGTTTAGGTATTCATTTTTCATAGTTTCTGTTCTATTTGATATTTGTTGTCAATTAGAGACTTGACTGTTTTACAATTCTTGTGCAATATAGACATTTGAGAGACCTGTTTCAAGTTGATCCTGCTGATTACATGTTGGCTATTTGTGGAAATGACACCCTTAGAGAACTCTCTTCTCCTGGAAAGAGTGGAAGTTCGTTCTACTTGACACAAGATGATAGGTTTATGATAAAGACAGTGAAGAAATCAGAAGTGAAGGTCAAATCCATAATCCCTTTAGGTTTCTGATCGACTTTGTGTGGATTGGATTGTTTAATATGTTGGAGGATCACTGATTAAATTTGGTACTTCTTTTACAGGTTCTCATCAGGATGTTGCCGAGTTATTATGAGCACGTATGTCGTTACGAGAATTCTCTCGTGACGAAATTCTTTGGCGTGCATTGTGTTAAACCGATTGGTGGGCAAAAGGTGTGTGGTGTTTTACGCTGGACTTTGGTTTGTAATGCTTTTCCAGAGATGTAACTGTTCAAAATTGTTTTGTTTCTAACTCAATCTTTGTACTGGAACTAGACACGGTTTATTGTGATGGGCAACTTGTTCTGCTCGGAATACCGAATTCATCGTCGTTTTGATCTGAAGGGATCCTCCCATGGAAGAACAACCGATAAGCCTGCGGGAGAAATTGATGAAACCACTACATTGAAGGATCTTGATCTTAATTTTGTGTTTCGTCTTCAGCAAAGTAGGTTCCAGGAATTTATCAAGTAAGTTTCTACCTCCAGAATATATGGTTCTTGCATTATCTATTTACTCGTGTAGAATTAACATTAGTGTATTGTAATATGACAGACAAATTAACCGAGACTGTGAGTTCTTGGAAGCTGAGAGAATCATGGATTACAGTCTTCTTGTTGGTCTTCATTTTCGTGACGAAAACAAATGCGACAAAATGGGCTTATCACCATTTCTATTGCGATCTGGTATCATTCTGATCTCCGCAATGTTGTCATGTGCGAAGTATGTGTTGGTGAATTTGTTAAGCTAAAAACCATATATGCTATCTTTCAGATTATAAAGGTTCTTATCAGAATGAGAAGTTTATGCGTGGCTGTCGCTTTCTTGAAGCCGAGCTGCAGGACATGGATCGAGTTTTAGCTGGCCAGTATGTTTCTTATCCATTTCTTCTGTTTTTGTTCTACCATTGAACATTATCCTGGCTTACTAGGTTGAATCATGTGTGTATACAATCAGCATGGGTCAATGCCATTCAATTATTTGACTATGTACTATGATTTTTAACTCAACCCGTTTCATTTTCTTTCAGGAAACCATTAATTAGGTTAGGAGCCAATATGCCAGCAAGAGCAGAGAGAATGGCTAGAAGGAGCGGCGACTTCGATCAGTATACTCCCGGTGGGACGAGCCATTCAGTACCTTCAAGGAATGGTGAAATCCATGAAGTTGTCCTATATTTTGGGATCATCGACATCCTACAAGACTACGGCCTTGGCAAGAAATTCGAGCACGCATACAAATCCTTACAGGTTGATCCCACCTCAATATCAGCAGTCGACCCAAAGCTCTATTCGAAACGATTCCGAGACTTCATAGGGAGAATTTTCGTCGAAGACAGGTGAAACAGGAGGGAAGCCAACAATATCATCCAATCGACAAAGAGTTCCCAACCGAATCATCTTCGCTCAACCAAGAAATGTGAAGAGCACGATTGCAAGGGAACAGCCATGCTTTCATCCAGGCTGGTAAGAAGAGACTTGCAAGAAAGGAGCTGAAAATAGCAGTCACAAGATGAGAAAGAAAGCATGGCATTCATTGGCACATGCAGTTGTTAATGGCTGATTTTGCAGAGCAGCCAAACACTCTAGAAGCCTAGAGGGAAGAAGAGGGGGGTAAAGTAAAGTGTTTTCATAGAATGTACATTCAATGCAAGAAAGAGGGAGATTTGCTTTGATTTTCATGGGGTGAATTTTTTTTCTTTCCTTTTTTGAAATATGAGTATTCAAAAGATAGGTATATATAAATGGAGAACAAGATTAAAAAAATGGAGATTTGGGAAAGAAAGGGCTTGGAATAAGGAAAGTGTACAAGATTAGGTTTATGATTTTTTTTTTTTTTTTTGTGAAATATTTAATTAATTAAGAAGAACACTGATTCAATCTCTCTCACTCTCTCACTCTCTCGAGGTTTTACTTTTATGAGTCGTTGGTTTTGTTGCTTTTTGCAGTGAAAGAGATTTATGCAAATAAAAGGCATCAAAAGCAGAGAAAGATAAGCTGTTCTCTCTCTTGTTCTTGCCTTCTTTGCTCACTTCCCTTTCTTTTTCCTTTTTTACCCTTTTCATAACCCACACTTACAATAATAATGACCACTTAACTTGATAATTCAACTAAAGAAATGAGCTTTTTGGCAAAACCCACTTGCCAAAATTGTACTTAAGACAAACCCATTGTGTGAAATCTGAGAGAAATTTGTTTGGTCAAAGTCAGCAGGAGACAGAAAGTGGAGCCCTTGTTACAACAAGAGTGGAGTTCCACTTTGAATTTTACATTATTTTTTTTCTATTGTCGGATTGCATAATCTAATGGAGCCTACTCTGTTTAATTATCTATCAATCTGGAGCCCTTGCAAGTTACAAGTGTTTGGAGCTCCAATAACATAACGGTAGAGTAGACATTCTCAACGACATTTTAGGTTCAATAATATTTGATAATTACTTAGGAGAAATAGTCGAGGTGACGATCAACCTTGAACAATGATAATCCATGATGTTTTTTAGTTAGATTTAAACCTTATTTCTATCAAAATGAGGGTTGATAGCCTGATAATTTCATTACTTGTTTGAAATCTAATTTGACATCAAGATCATGGATTGAAGAAAACATGTGACAATATTAATTAGTACAAATGATTATATTGCTAACAAAAGCTGTAGCATTGAAAGAGTCAGTGTTGCAATGGTTTCATTATTTCGTTATAAACAAGTTCAATACCAACGTCATGGGTTTGAACCATGATTATATTAGTACTTCCTACTTTTAAAGCTAGGACTTCATTCGATATAAATTTCAAATTTATATCTAGATGAATGCATTTTTAAAATTTCATATAATTAAAAATTTGGGTTTTGAATGTGTGTTCTCCTCAAAATCTTATGTTCGAAACTCACATATAACATTTATTTGTAGACACTTTATGTATTTTTATTTCTTCGATATCTTTGGTGTCGAGCCTAAGGACGGATATGATTACCTCAAAATCTTAAGTTCTATATAATAAATAGTAACTTTTAAGTTTAGGAATTACACTTATATATTTATTCCTCTCCCTGTATATTATGTTTCTTCATTTTTCTCTTTCTCAATTTTGTTCTTTTTCTAATTCCACTTGGCATTTCTCTCTATTTCTCTTCCATGACTTGTTTACATCATACTCTCCAACCATCTCATTATAATATTCTCTTTCACTTGACCACTTTGATTATTTTAACTCTACTTGGCTTACTCTAATCTCTACCTTTTCTCACCTCCATTATTCCTTTCTAGTCTACATCTAGACTACAACTTTACAAAAATACAAGTTTTTTTTTTTCCATGAACCTACCAACTATACAAATGCTACATAAAATTTATTGGAAGTGAATTTGATTTAACGTGTGGAGTTTACGTTTATCTAATAAATTTAGACAAATTTGAAAATTATGCAGTTGACTGAATGATATTAACTCAGTTTTAATTTACATAAATTCTCGATCAAGAATTTATAAGTTTGAATCTTCTAATTTTCAATATTGATGTTTGAAAAAAAGAAAAGAAAAAGTAAAGTATGGATCTGAAAGGAAAATAAACCTAAATTAGACAAAACCTAGATATGTGACAGTGTATTTTAAATTGTAAACTAAACAGACTATACATGTTCGAATGCTCTGTCAATGGAAAGTCAAAAGTCATCCAGCCTAGACCTTCAACCTATGAACTCACCCACACACCAGTCCCGCTACTTTCTTCTCCACCATTTCTTTCTTTTACCTAATTTTTTTTTATTATTATTTTTGAGTAAAAGTTCTGCATTTTGTTTATGTGACAAAAAAAATATTTGTGATGCCTAATATATTCGATAGATGGCCTATAAGAATTGAACTCGTCAGTTTAACATTTCAAGCTTTTTTTGACCACTTAAATCACTCAAGATAGTTAACATATAACTCGACCTATATTAAGAAAATAATATTCGGAGAAATAAAACTCCACTTGATAGTTATTTATTTTCAAATCATACTTTATGTATAGAATTTATTGCTTGTTATTTATATTTATAAAAGTTCATCAGAGAGTTACTAAAAAATAAGATTAATCACAAAATGGGTCGGTGGTATAATGAATTTATTATTTAGTGTAAATCAGTTCAACATTAACGTCAGGTTTGAATTTAAAAATGGGTATATATCTCCCTCCTTTGATATGTACTAAAAAAACAAGATTAATCTACAAAATATAAAGAAAAAAAAAAACAGAAGCAACAAGTTGTGATTTTTTAAAATTCAATAATACTGTAAGTCAAGAATTAAACTTGTAAACTCTTTTTTTTTTTTTTTAAACAAACTTGTAAACTCTTGGACAATTAAGACCCGTTTGATAATCATTTGGTTTATTGTTTTTGATTTTTCAAATTTAAGCCAATTCTCTCTCAAAGAAATCTTACCATGTGCTCCATCCTTCCTACCATTTATCCATCTTTCTCTAAGAAAGTAGAAGAATACTAACCAACTTTTAAAAACAAAAACATATTTTGGGAAGCTACTTTTTTTTATTTTTAAAAGTTGGTTGGTCTTCCCCTAATTTCTTAAGGAAATATGTATACACAGTATAAAAGATGAAACAAATTGTAAGAAATTTAAGAGAAAATAGGCTCAAATTTGAAAAACCAAAAACAAGAAACCAAATGGTTATCAAACGAGGCCTAAGTTAGGCTATTATTGGGCAAACTAAAATTTATTCGATAATTGGTAACAAAGAATCTCAGTTAAATCATGTATTCAAGTCATTTATCTTTAAATGTTGTAAAACTAAAATAATAAAATAAAGCTTAATTCACAAAATTTTAAAATAAAATAGATATCACACTACTTTTTTTTTAGTCTTTATACAAAAATAAAAAAAATCAAAGCATGTATTAATTATTATTTTAAAATAGTTTTTTTTTTTTAATTTAAAAAATTTAGGTAACAGTTCAAAATACATTGATGAAAACTTTTGCCTCTCTATTTGTTTGTGAACGTGCTCACAAGACTTGCAAAAACAAAGCAATTTTATGTATAAAAACTGGTTCATCACATCATTACTCCAAAACCCATTAATAAAACAAGTTTTGTTCTTGTTTAGCGTGAATTTATAATAAATTCTCACAAAAAAAAAAAAAAAAAAATGATCGAAAATTTGAAAGGTTTAAGGGGTACGAAAATCGAGACATATATTTGGTAAAAATTTGAAAAACCATTACAAAATTGCATGCCGTAAAAGTGAAAAAGGGCAAAACAAAATGACAGAAGTGAATATCTTATTGCAGAGATTAGATTTCGTCTAAGATTGATTATGTTCTACAAACTCCGGCGGCTGTAGACTACTGCCTATGTTCTAATGCTTTTTCAAAAAAAAAAGAATAATAATATCAAAGCCATGTTCTTTGCAAATTCACCGTTTGGATTTTGTAATCATTACATCAAGATCTTGAATTAGATATTAGTCAAAATTCCATAAATTTCTTCTAGGTTTTTAATGTCTCTAAATTTTTAATTTCATTTCATCATTTTTTTTTTAATAAAGGTGTTAGAGAATATGAGTTACACCTCAAAATTAATTGAGTATGAAGGGATTAACTCATATTCTTTTATAAGCATGTCGAAAAATCTCCACATTTTCAATTACCAGAAGGTGAACATTTACGACATGATAAAGGGTGATGCAATCAGTTGAGTGATATAGGAGATGAACAAAATTGCCATTTAAAAATTTAGTTTTAAATTTGTCTAAAAAAACATCATGGACAATTGGTCAAAGAAGGTTGCATAAAGTGATGAGTTTAATTCATGGTGGCCACTTATCTTAGCATCCAAATGTTGTAAGATCGAACAGTATGTCTCATGACATTAATCGAAGTGCACGTAAGTTGGCCCGAACAGTCATGAATATAGAAATAAAAAATTACTTCTTACTAACAACATAATGCTTAACCATGAATATATTATAAAAGCAGTTATG
>JBBMEF010000028.1:3688693-3701537 GCA_037832685.1 Sicyos baderoa
AATTGACCAACCCGAATTTTTGGGTTGGGTTGAAAATCACCTCAACCCAACCCAACCCAACCCATGATCACCCCTAGCTACGCTATACATACGCTCATCCAAAGATTTTTTTAAAAAAAAAAAAAATAGCAAAACGTTACATGCATGTGTTTAGGTGGTTGGGCGGAACATAATTTGGAAAACAATTCTGACATTTTTCTCCATTATTTTATTATTATTTGAAATATATATATTATACGGCCCCACCGCAACTGCAAATCAAACAAATGGTGCCTCGGATCGCGAACGGAACAATTTCCGCATGAATGGCATTTCTGTATTTTACGTAATGTTTAGGGGTAAATATGTAAATGCATCACTTATTTCCCTATCTTGCCTCTCCATGTCCCTACGCCATGAGGAGGGTTTCTAGACGTTATTGATTATTGATTATTTAGAAATATTAAAAAAAAAAAAAAATCTTATTCCAATATAATTATTCTCTTTTCTCACTCAATATATTTGTTTTCTATATAGAAATTATTGACAATAAATATATATTATTTGAAAGATGACAAAGATCAATTAAACTCTTTAAATTCAAAATTTATAATCATAATTTATTGGATGAGATTCTCGTTCTTGTTTCACATCTGCTCTTCAAAACAATAAATTATAATTCAAGAAAAAATCTATAGTGCTATCGAAAAAGAATAAAGTAGATTTTTAGTTATTGGTGATATCAATAAATGAGAGAATACAAATAAAATATTGGGCTCTTGAAAATGTAATGACATTATCACGTGTTGAACCCTTAATTTCATCTACAAAAAAATTGCTACCAGCGTTGTTTACCTTCATGGAAGTCTGTCCGTCGAAGCTTATTTCACCCGAGTCAAGATTACCCGACAAGAATTGTGTGACTTTTGATTGATGAATGTAATTGTGGGGGTTCTGAAACCTCTCTTAACTCATCTTTTCATAGGTTGAAGTGTGATACATCTATAATTCGCACTCAAGTGACTCTTTTTAAAAAAAATGACGGATTCAATAAATTTTTTTCTTTTTTTTTTTTTGACAGTAAATAAGTTGTGTACATATTATTCATTAAATCTATTTTTCACTAGTAAAAATCTCCATAAATATTTTAAAACAAAGTTTCTTGTCGATTATTAATATTACTTTTAAATATTACAATCATTTTGTTTTTTACTTCTGTGGAGGTTCCCATTTTAACTACCACGGATCTATCTCCGACTAAATATAAAATAATATTTTCTTGATAGAATTCAAATTCTTTTTCTTATTATTTTGTTTTACAAGCAAACTCTTCTTATTTGTAGTACGTGGCCATCACCATTTGGTCTTTGACAAACTATCTGAAAACTTATAAAACTGAGGATTTCATTAAGTTGTTTTTTGGTTCAACAATTGAATTGTTAAAGTCAAACTCACCTTTTATTTATGAGTATAAACTTTGTTTTAGAAAAAAAAACGAGTATAAACTTATGCCGTTAAATTATTGTATTCCTTAACAATTTTGTTTAGTTATTTTAAAACAATTTTAAACTAAATACATAAATATAGGGAGATTCATGTATATTAAAAAAAAAAAAAATAATTTCATGATTCCCAAACTTATTCATTTCGGATACAAAAATGATTAAAGTTTATCCATTAAATTGATAGAAGTCTATCAGCTGAACTGATAGAAATCTAAAGTTTATCAGTTGAATTGATAGAAGTCTAACGATAGTAGAATAAGAATTTTGAGCAAAATGTGTTATGAATTATTTTAAAAAATGTGCTATAAACATAATGAATGAATAGCTAAAAATGTGTTATGGATGACAGATTCCCTAAATATATTTATTAGCTTTTTTTAAACAAAATATATTAACTTTTTTATTGAGAAAGAGGTGAGAAAAATGTGCTTTTTTGTTTTGGAAAAAAGAAAATGTGAACTTAATCTCAAAAGAAAAGGTAAATGATCATTAATGATGGCGATACTATTAAGGGAAATTGAACTTGATAGTCCAATTTTACAAAATAATTATAGATCTAGGCAAATTTTAAAATATTTAGCGTCTATATAGTCAAATATACAATATAAATAATACTCATCATATTTATTATGTATTAGTTATTCAATATAAAAAGTATTACTTTATGGTATATTTGACTATGATTGCTAAATTTTTTAAAATTTACCTAGTATTGTATATATTTTATCAATTTGGTGTATTTTTGCAAAAATTCAAACTATTAAATTCTCTACTGTAAGTTCTGTTGTTAAATGAAGTCTGTTAGAAAAAGAAAACTGGGACATTAATCTCAAAAGAAAAAAAATGATTAACTTTTTCAAAATGGAATGATGTTATCTAATTTTATGTTAAACCATTTTAAGTTCACGATCACTAGTTTGATCATAGAAATTAATATTTATTTGAGAGAAGAATTTGCATATTGTATGGACAGCATGGAGCCACTCATGTGGCACAATCTGAACCATTATTATTATTTTTTTTAATTTATTTATCAAAATTAAAAATAAAATCAACATCCAAATTATGCTAGGCTGCATGACTAGGTAGCATGCAAACTTTTCTGTTTATTTGAGAGCAAGAATGGTGTAGGAATTTTGTTATAAAAAGAAACATAGTGATAGGTTTGAGCCACAAAATGTAATTTAGTTATAGATAAAAGAAAATAAAGAGAGAGGGGTAGAATGGACAAAAAAGAGAGAAAGTTTTTGTGATCAGTATTAGTAGAGGATTAGACAGCGGAGGACGAAGTTCCCGAGTAAAAGGCGGTTCATTTACTCTCTCTCTGGTTTCATTTTCTACTTTTATTTTGATTGTTTCTTTAATTTAGAATTTAAGAATTTTGAATTTGTGGCACCTTTCTTTATTTACTGCCCATTTCTTTTTTGATCACTGCTCCGGCCTCTGTTTGGATTGTAGGCTACGGAAAAAGTGTAGAAAACCACTGCAGAGCACCCAACCAAACAAACGCTCCTTCTTCTCTCTAATCTTCTTCAGATGCACAGCTGAAGAACAGAGGCTGAGACAGAAAATGCGAGAGGCGCTGCTGTGTGAAGAAGACCCTTACCAAATCCTCATATCCACCCACAAGAAGAAGAAATCCCACGATGATAACAACCTACACACAGATTCATCCACTCCCATCACGCCGCACTTGCAGATTCTGCCTCTCAACCGTGCCCGCTCCCAACCGAGTTCCCGACGGGTAACACCTGCTTCCGCCCACGCCACCACGGCGCTGCTGGAGAAGCACCTTCCCAATGGGGATCTGTACATTGGGAGTTGCTTCGGGAGTTTGCCGCACGGATCGGGTAAGTATTTGTGGACTGATGGCTGTATGTATGAGGGTGATTGGAAGAGGGGTAAAGCCTCCGGGAAAGGGAAGTTCTCTTGGCCTTCTGGAGCCACCTACGAGGGCGAATTCAAGTCCGGTCGGATGGAAGGGACCGGCACTTTCATCGGATCCGACGGCGACACCTATCGTGGCTCCTGGACTGCAGATCGGAAACACGGGTTCGGCCACAAACGTTACGTCAACGGCGATTTCTACGACGGAACCTGGAGGCGAAACGTTCAGGACGGGAATGGTCGTTATGTGTGGAACAACGGGAACGAGTATGTGGGCGAGTGGAAAAACGGGCTGATGTCGGGTCAGGGGGTTTTGATTTGGGCGAACGGGAATCGCTACGAAGGTCAATGGGAAAACGGGGTTCCCAAAGGGAATGGGGTTTTCAACTTGGTTGACGGCAGTAGCCATACCAGTGAATGGAACAACGAAATGAAAATCCAGCAATACAATGGGAGTTTCGATTCGATTGAGAATGTCCAGAGCGATGGGGTTGCTGAGAGTGAGAATCTCACGGCGACATTCAGGAGAAGATCTTCGGTGGATGCTGCGACGGAGAGGAATTTTCCGAGGATTTGCATTTGGGAATCCGACGGGGAAGCCGGAGATATCACTTGTGATATTCTGGATAATGTGGAGGCTTCGATGTTGTACAGAGACGGGTTTAGAAAGTTCCGGCGAGGTCCTTGTTGTTTAACTGACGATGCGAAGAAACCAGGACAGACCATTTCAAAAGGACATAAGAATTACGAACTTATGCTTAATCTTCAACTGGGTATTAGGTAATAATCAAATAATGCTCGTTTCTTCAACTGGGTTTGTGAAGGATCACGCTTCTAGTGGTTTTCTCTGCTCTGTTCTTGATTGGATTTTACTGTGCTTTTGTGTAGGTATTCTATTGGGAAGCACTCTTCGATCACTCGAAACCTTAAGCCGAGTGATTTCGACCCGAAGGAGAAGTTCTGGACTAGATTTCCGCGAGAAGGATCGAAAATTACGCCGCCTCATCAATCCGTGGAGTTCCGATGGAAGGATTATTGTCCCTTGGTGTTTAGGTATTCTTTTTTTTTTTTTTTTTTGAAGATTCTGTTTCAGTTTGATCTTTCTTGTTCAATCAGTAGCTGACATTTTGTTGCAATCCTTGTGTAATATAGACATTTGAGGGACTTGTTTCGAGTGGATCCTGCTGATTACATGCTAGCTATTTGTGGAAATGACACCCTGAGAGAGCTCTCTTCTCCTGGAAAGAGTGGGAGTTTTTTCTACTTAACACAGGATGATAGGTTTATGATAAAGACGGTGAAGAAATCCGAAGTGAAGGTCGGTTTCCGCCCTCTCTAATCTGAACTCTTAAATCCCTTCGATTTTGATTGGCTTTGTCTAGTTTTTGGATTGCCTAATATGTTGGAGGATGATCATTTATAAGTTTAGCACTCGTTTTCAGGTTCTCATCAGGATGTTGCCGAGTTATAATGATCATGTATGTCGGTATGAGAATTCTCTTATGACTAAATTCTTCGGCGTGCATTGTGTTAAACCAGTTGGTGGGCAAAAGGTGCGCGCGCAGCGGTGTTTTAGTTTAGACTTTGGTTTGTTATGCTTTTCTGGATGTGTCTACTGTCCAATTTTGTTATGTTGTTTCTAACTTAATCTTTGTATCCAAACTAGACACGGTTCATTGTGATGGGAAACTTGTTTTGCTCTGAATACCGGATTCATCGACGTTTTGATCTAAAAGGATCCTCCCATGGTCGAACAACCGATAAGCCTGCGGGAGAAATTGATGAAACCACTACACTGAAGGATCTTGATCTTAATTTTGTGTTTCGCCTTCAGCAGAGTCGGTTTCAGGAACTTATCAAGTAAGTTTCTACTTTCAGATTCTTGAATGGTTCTTGCATTCTCGACTCCGTGTCAAATCTAATACCAATATTGTCTTGAAAATATGGCAGGCAAATTAATCGCGACTGTGAGTTCTTGGAAGCTGAGAGAATCATGGATTACAGTCTTCTAGTTGGTCTTCATTTTCGCGATGAAAATAGATACGACAAAATGGGCTTATCGCCATTTCTATTGCGATCTGGTAATTATATTGATCTCCACAACGTTGTTATGTGCAAAATATGTATGTGCTGGTGGATTTGATAAGCTGAAAACCACTTGTGCTATCTTGCAGGTTATAAAGATTCTTATCAGAATGAAAAATATATGCGTGGCTGTCGCTTTCTCGAAGCAGAGCTGCAGGACATGGATCGAGTTTTAGCTGGCCAGTATGTTCCTTGTCCATTTCTACTGTTTTTGCTCTACCATTGAACATTATTATGACCGAATGGGCTGAATCATACAATCAGCATGGGTCAATGCTATTCAATTATTTGACTTTGATGTTGTAACTTACTAATATGGATTACTGTTATTGTCATTTTTCTTTAAGAAGAAATGTTTCATTGTTTAAATTGCTATGATCTTTAACCCAACCCGCCTTATTTTCTATCAGGAAACCTTTAATTAGGCTAGGAGCCAATATGCCAGCACGAGCAGAGCGGATGGCTAGAAGAAGTGACGTCGATCAGTATACGACTGGCGGGACAAGCCATTTGATCCCTTCAAGGAGTGGCGAAATCTACGAAGTTGTTCTATACTTTGGCATCATCGACATCCTACAAGACTACGACATCAGCAAGAAATTGGAGCATGCGTACAAATCCCTACAAGTCGATCCCATCTCAATATCAGCAGTCGACCCAAAGCTCTATTCAAAAAGATTCCGAGACTTCATCGGGAGAATTTTCATTGAAGACAGGTGAAACAGTAAAGAAAGATTGGATGACCAGCTACCTTCTAATCGACAAAGATCTCCCAACTGAATCTTTGCTCAGCCAGAAAGTCGAAGATTACGGTCGCAGGATGCAAACATCCTAGACCGAGGTCCATAGAAAAGACAAGCGGGGAGGAGGGGTTGAATAGGAGCTCAATACCAATTACTAGTTGGGGGAAAAAAGCTTGGCATTCATTGGCAGATGTAAGTGTTTTATGGCTGATTTTGCAGGGCAGCCGAAGTCTAGAGTCTAGAGTGGGGGTAAAGTAAAGTGTTATTTACATAATGAATGTACATTCAATGCAAGAAAGAGGGAGATTTGGTATTGAAAGAGCTCCCTCTCAACCTTGCTTTGGTTTACATGGGGTGATTTTTTTTCTTTTCAAATATGGAGATTTGAAAGATAGGTATATAACTAATGGAGACAAATGTTAGAGAAAAAGACTAAAAATGGGGATTTGGAAGGGGGGGCTTGGAATAAGAGAAATGTACAGAAATATTTTTATGAAATATTTTATTCAGAAAACACTCATTCAATGTCTTACTTTAAAGACAATGGGGTCATTTGGATTGCTTTTGGCAGTGAAAGAGCGGGAAGAGTTTTATGTTACAAAGCCATCAAAAGCAGAGAAAGGCAGAGAAAGATGTGCTGTTCTTTCTTGTTTTTGCCTTCTTTGTTCACTTCCCTGTCTTTTTCCATTCTTTCTTTTCCTTTACTTTTTTCATAATCCAACTTACAATAGCTACAATCAAGTTTCTTTGGTTTTTAGGTTAAAGAAATTATCTTTAGGCCATTTTTAAGTAACCCATTTGGCTAAACTGTATTTTAAGACATACCCATTTTTGTAAATTTAGAGAAAGTGGAAGCCATGGTTACATAGAGTGGAGTTTGATTCTGAATTTGACCTTCTTCTCTTTGCTTTGCTTTGCTTTTGTGGAACTTCTATTGTCTGGTTGCATGATCTCAGAGCACTGGTCTGTCTATTAGTGGCTAGTGCTGCATACTGCCAATTCTCTCTCTCTCTCTTTCTAAATCTATTTTCTTTTTCTTTCTTTATTTCCACTTGGGATTTTTCTCTATTTTTCTCTTCCCTAACTATTTTGCATCATACTTTCCAACCATCTCATTATATAATATACTCTTTAACTTTGACCACTTTCATTATTCAACCTCCACTTGGTTTACTCTAATCTCCCGTTTTCTCCCTTCAATTATTCTTTCCTAGTCTACTACATTAGGCTATAACTTTACAAATCCAAGTTTCTTTATTTGGTTTTCCCCAAATCACATGAACCCACCAACTATCTAATTTTAATTTTCTGCTATCTACCTGTTTGAAGTGAATGTCTAGATTTAACCAAAATTAGACCAAAAAAACAATGAATTAGGGGTGTTGTTTTGAATGGTAAATTAGAGAGGTTATATAGGGTTTGAATTGTGTGTATTCATAAGCAAAGTTAGAGAGAGAGAGGTCAACTGTCCTGGCAGTAAAGTAATGTTGCCTATCCCCTCAACCTATAAAACAAAGTCACACCAATATTCAACACATCTTTGTTCACAAGCATTCCTGTCCTAAGTTCTCTGTTTTTTTCCTCTTTAATTATAATAAACTTATTTTGGTTTAACTGGCAAGCATGCATGCCTATTTGTCTTTGCCTTCCCTCCAACATGCTCACAAGTTTCTCTGACTTATTTGTAACAAAAAAAACAACAACACAATATCTCAAATCACATTCCAAAACCAATTATCAAAATAAGCCATGTTCTAGTTTGGCGTGAAGTTAAAACATTTTTAACTAAAAAAGAAAGCAAATAACTCAGATTCAGATCAGAATTCTTCACTTTTGTCAACCCTTTTTTTTTTCCTTGGGAAACAAACAGAAGATGATCAAGAGTTAAAATTTCAAACGTTTTAAAAGCACGAGAATCGATATATATATATATATATATATATATATATTTGGTGAAAACAAGAGGCAAGATTGTGGACTTTGGGTAAAATTTCAAAACCCCATTGCATGCCTTAAAAGCAAAAAGGGGCAAAATAAAAAAAAATAACTTAGTTTAAATTATAAAAATTAAAAAAAAAAGAATATATCTTGATGCAGAGATTTCATCAGCGATGATCATGTTCTACTCTCCGGCGGCTCTTGCCTCGGTTCTATGAACAGTATATTCTTTTGCAAATACACTGTTTTGGTATTTTGTTGAGCTGTTCACATTTTCTTTTTTGGTGCTGTTTAATGATTATATGTGGGTCAATGGATATGACAATCTTGATTTTTTTTTTAAATGGATAAAAAAGAATCTATGTTTTTATGATATTGTGAAGACTAAGAACGTATAAGAAATGCCAAGCAATAACTAACCCCACCAATGATTAAGAAATCAAAATTTAAATTTCACACAACTAAAAAATGGGTAAAGAAGAAAATTTGTAAAATTCAATAATAATTGTGGTTTTTTTTTTTTTTTTTTAATATATAAGCTCTTAATTAATTGCAATTGACATGTATTCTTCTTTAAGGTAAAAATTACATTTTTTGTTAATCATGTTGGACTAAAGTTAATATGGACATGAAGACCCGTTTGTTTTGTGATGTATGGTTATAACGTGGCGATAATGAAACTTTAAAAGAAGATGATGAGGACAATTCATGAGATGATAAAAAGGGAAGAAAAATAAAATAAAAGAAAATGAAAGAAACCTAAATTCTGATAAATAAAATGGTGGAGATCATGTTATTCCACACTACTTTTGTTTTGCCACCCAACTTTAGGTATCAATTCCTTTCCATATATATATATATATAAATTGTTGATGTAGGTTTCAAAATTCATTTTCTAAAAAGAAAAGGAAAACGTAGACGTAGAGATAGTCTTGTTGCGAAAAGATGATTTTTTTTACCTTGATTTTGATAAAGAATTCCATTTTCTTTAATCGTTTGAATTTTATTTTAGTCCATACATTTTAAAATTGAACATTTTTATTCTAGACATTTAAATAATGTTTCATTTTAATCTTTGGTATAAGAGAAGCGTTAATAAGATGATAGAATGCTGATTATGATAATGATTAAATTAAATTTAAAATACAATAGACGGATGATGTGGTTATTATAGTATTTACATGGATTTTATTTCTAAAAATGATAATTAAAATGAATATTTAATGTGCATTATTAATTAAAGTGGAGCCCTATTCAAATATCATAAAAGTGTGTGATTTTAAAATATAGAGACTAAAATAAAACTTCAACCAAAAGGTAGAAATTAAAAAGATATTTTTCCCAATTTTTTATTTTATCTTTAAATTTGGTTACAGTTTATATCTTAAGAAAGGCTTTCCTTCGAATTTTTTTATAGAAAATATAATACAATTTCTATGAACTATAAAATACATACTTAGTAGGGCAGGGATAGAATTCAAACAATGACACCAGCTAGCATGCATTTTTTTCTCCTTTTATTGAAATTTGTTAATGATTTAATGGAGATTTTACTAGATGATTTTGCACTAGTCAAATTAACTTTTATTTAGAAATTGAGCTTTGGATTTTTTTTATACATTTTTTGTTTGTTTTAGATATTAAATCTACATTGTAATAATTATCTAAAGAAATATACACAAAACTCCAAGCTGTGTCATATTTTTTCTACATCAATAATATTTGTTTGAGTTTTTTTTTTTTTTTTTTTTTTTTATTGAACGGTAGGACTATTCTAAACTTGGCCATCTACATCGTGAACACATTTATACTGTTTGAGTTGTATTGTTTTTGTTGCCATGAGTTATAATATATTATGTCAAAAAAAAAAAAAAAAATCCGTAAAGTATATCATATTTAGTGAATTATAACTTGTAAAGGCATATCACATTTTTCTTTTAGGATTTATTAAGTTTACTAGTGAATTATTAAGAGATTACTTGAACTATCATAAAATTGTTTCTAGCCCTGAAAAAAATAAATAAATAAAATTGTTTCTAGCAGCAAATTCACTAACTTTAAGACATATATATTTATTAGAGGTTCAGATCTTCATCTGACATATTGACAAATTAAAATTAATGGCATTTCTATTTACGCACACTTTTTAAATTTAGAGTCATCTACAAGAGCAAAAGTCTAAAATATACATTTTATTATTTCAAAACAAATGTAAAGAGCTTTTAATGCTAAGTAAATTCAACCCACAATAAACTTATTATATGATTGCAAAAGTTATGGCATTTGATCAAGAAATTGAGCAACGACCCAAAATTTCAGAAAGACGTTTCAGGTTAGTTTGACCATTATTCTCGTTATTTGGTCCTTGAAGGGAGCTCGAAATTGGATTTAATTAGTTGAGTTTATTCTTGGTTCTTAACTTGTTGTTTATTGTTAAATCCAGGTCGTGGAATTCGTTTGAGATTTATGGATTTAAAAGTAATGAGTTGTGTTTTGGAGGTTTTGGAGCATTGGATTTAATTGGTGAATTTAAGAGTTATTTGTTGCCGCAGTGGAGGTTCGAACCTTGGTCCTTGAGGGAAGCTAAGTGTTGGGAAGCTAAAGTTTTAAAAAGAATAAAAAGTGACGGTGCTAGGATTCGAACCATGGACCTCTTGGAGTTGTATTTTATTTGTTTTAATTAAAAGAAAAGGGAAGGAAAATGACTTAGGTTTAGGGTTGGCAAATTTTTTTCATTTGTGCATTTTCTAAACCTCGTTGCAGCCGTCAATCTCCCATTCTCTCCTTCGCCTCTCGCTCGCCAATTCTCCAAGGTAAGAGCAAGTTCTTCTTCTTGTTCGAATGCAAATCGTTGGTGCTTATCATCGTTTCCTCTTGTTGTTGCATTGAACGAACTAGCAGCCTTCTCTCCCTTGCGTTCACTGTTCGATTCGATCGTTCGTCGCACGCTAAGACTATTTGAGGTAATTATCGAGCCTTGTTTTCCTTCTATCTTTCCGCCTTGTTCTTGGTTTCTTTTCCGATAAGGTTTGGGGGTTGTTCCGTTGGGTTTTCATGTTTGTTTTGGGGGTTGCTCCAGCGAACCAGTAGCCGCGAACCAGTTCGCTTCGCCAAGGAGTTCGCCCACGCCAGACCTGCAGCTTCTCGTTACGACGTCTCCGTTCTTGATCTTCTGCAGCCCCTCCGTGCCGCCTTCGTCTTCGCGTCTCTTTCCGCACAGCAACGAGGTTTCGCTAGCTTCGCTCGAGCGAATCGTCAGCCCGCACCAGCACCGTTCGTAGCAGACTGCAGCAACATCGTGAGGGTTCGTTGTCCTTCGTTCGCCCCAGCGAAGCCCATCGTGTCGCCAGCTTCGCTCCAGCGAACCAGCAGCTCCAGTGAACCAGCAGCTTCAGCGTCGTCCAGTAGCTTCACCGTCGTTCGCCAGCCTTCGCCCAAGCGAATTCAGCAGCAGTGTCGAGCCTCGTGTTTTCCTCGCTGGTTGTGTAACGATCGTTCCGCCTTTCGTTTGGTTACTTTAGGGGTTGTTCTTCATTAGCTTAGATATGTATTTATTTATTGCTATTGTTTATCTGCTAGGTTCTTTATGTTGGTGATCTGCAGCTCTAGGAGCATACGTTTTCTTTACTTGTTTATTGTCTGCCGATCCAGGTAAGGATTTCTTACCAGGGTTGTGTGGGCCCTGCGATATATTCTGTGATGTATGATTGTTGCATTTTTACGATTATGAGCATGTTAGTGGATAGGATTCTCTGTTTACTATCTCTGGCTGACATGTATGATTTGTGTCTGCTTGAACATGTTAGTACCATGCTAGGTTGTTCCTTTCTGGCAAGATTTTGTTATTCTGTTATGCTCGTAGTATCATGTTAGGGCTTGTTCCTCTGTATGACCGTGTAGCCCGTTTGATAACTAGTCTACTGATCTTAGAATAGAACTTGTATATGAGTCATCATCTATGGGCGAGAGGCATAAAGTAATTTGCCCATTGGCAGGGATGCGCGAGAACGTATACTCCGTCCCTGACCGCCAGCACGGTTTAGCTAACCCTGCAAGTGGCATACCCAGTCCGCAGTACTTGGGTGAGAGTGGCACGACGTATAGTTGCCCCGCCGAATGGGAGGTTGACGAGGCTTGTCCCGTCCCCGTTCGCCATCACGATTCACATCGTGTTGGCATACCCAAGTACTGCAGCCTTTGGGCAGGACCGACTCGCAGTGTAAGCCTACTGCGAGCGGGACCTAGCCGCAGACGAGTGTGGTTCATGCTGACATAGCTCGATGCCGAGGTCTCGCATCCCTATGATTCAGTGACACCTTCTGAATCTTTTAGGCATGCGTACGTGGACCAGGGCAGTTTGCCCTAGACCCAGCATTTACCTGGTTTGCAGAAGCATGCGGTGTGCGCGCACACTCTTGATTCGCCGACTGGAGGCTCCCTTGGGATCTTGAGAACAGTACACCCAGTTTCCTTCTAAAGATTGTGTAGTTGAGCTTAGACCGAGAATCAAAAATTCTCGAGTGATTCTAGAGTTACAGGATCACTCAAAGGTGTAAGACCCCGATGGGCATCAGAGTAAGACCACGAGTTGGCATCAGGTCTTGGTTTGTATTGACAACCCAAGTCAAGTAAGTTAATATGTGTTGGTAGTTGTTTGCATGTATACTTGTATGCTAGATGACCAGTTGTATCGTACTGTACCCCGGT
>JBBMEF010000028.1:3713430-3728665 GCA_037832685.1 Sicyos baderoa
TAAATTTGCAAAAAAAAACTTGAGTGCCTAAATCCGCAATTAGTTTTCAAAATAGATCTAGTTACTATAATTTCCCTAAAAAATATTAATCACATTTTTTTTAGCATGAGGTTTTAAATATTCTTGTAGCTCAATAACTATTGAAAAGATAGAATTAAACTCATACAATTTTTTATTAATTTGTATACATTTAACTATTATTTTTTGGGATATTTTATTAATTGAATTTAGTATGTTATATTTTATCAATTGATATATAATTTTTTTGATAAAATTTAGAATAAATATTATATTAATGATTGTAAAAATAAAATTGATATAACATTCATCTAATACATTATAGGTAAAAATTATTGTGTTATTGTAAACCAGTGTCACGGGTTCGAACACTGAAAGAGTCAATATTTGTAATCTTCTCCTCCAATTTGTACTCAATAAAAAAAAGGGTAAAAATCAAATTTATAACAAACAAACAAAAAATTGTAAATTTTTTTTGTAGAAAAAATAATAAAAAAGTAATTTTTTTATGAATAAAAAAGAAAATGAAAAAAAAAAATGTGGCTGAAGTCTGTCCACGTTGCTGGGCAGCAAGGTCAGTAGATGCCTATGCAGCTTCTAAACTTTACTCAAAAAAAAAAAAAAAAAAAAAAAAAGCATGCAAGAGGTAAGGAAATACAAATCATACTTGTCAATTTATGGCTATAGAAAAATACTAATCCTTCACCAAAGTAGATTTACTACACCATGACCAAACAGCCATATTAATGAGAATGTCCTCCCACAAAATTGAGGGGGATTTAGCTTTATGAATTTTGTAAAAAAATATTTCAAGTTTATAGCCAAAATAACTAAGTTTTAACCCTTCATTTTTAATTATTTTTTGATTTCACTATTTAAAATAGTTTCTGATTTCAAATCGTCTTCTAAAACAAATTATTATTTCTAACTTTTCTTAAAAAAAATCTACTTGTAATAAAGTTAAGGGAATTATTACAAAAATGTGGCTCATCTAAAATCTATCCAAACATGGTGGAGAGATTCAATTCTAAGTTTGTTTGTATGAGATACAACAAATTCCATTCCTCCCCCATCAACTTTTTAAAGTTCCTAGAAAGGCAGAAAAAGAAAAAGTAGAGTTTAAAGCGGTGATGGGGTGTGGGCATTAACGGCGGGAACAGAGAAATAATAATAATAATAATAATAAGAAGGGAATTTTCACTCTATAACAAATTTCCTACTCTACATCAGAATTATAGCAATTTTTTAAAAATATTATAAATATACTAACTTTTTAAAAATATTACAAATGTAGCAACTTTTTTTGATAGTCTCTATCAAACACTATTGATGGAGTCTATCAAACACTATTAATGGAGTCTATCAAACGTTATTGATAGAGTTTATCAGACATTATTGATGGGGTCTATCAGACTCTATTGATGGAGTCTATAAATCTGATTTTGCTATATTTACAAATATTTTCATTATTTTACTATTTATGCAATTTTTTGTTTTATTGTTATATACATGCAAATTTTACTACTACTAATAATAATAATAATAATATTATTAATAATAATAATAATAATAGAGAAATTGGAAATTGGAAATTGGGTAGGGAAAGAAAAAAAGATTGTAAAATAGTAAAGAATTGATTGATTTTGATTAGATGCGTGTGGCGGCGAAAGTGTAAAAGTAGGAGTAGGGTCCGGAGATTGTGGAAACATGGCTGCGCGCGGAAACTAGGTTTTATTAATTTGGGGGGTTGGGGGTTGCCCTTTGGGTTCCCCAAACAACCATGTGCCTTTGGCTTCGCCTGAAAGCCACTTTCAATTTGGCCCTCTGCTCTACCCGCCGCGTCCCTTTCAATAAAAACACTCTTAAACCACCCCACCCCATCCCATTTCCCTTCTTCCTTCTTTTTACACTACGATTGGTTTATGAGATGAAAAATGTGGGTTACGAATCATGTTTGGTTTCTTATTTTCTTTAACGGTTTGAATTTGTAAATTTATGGGCCACACCCACACCCATATTTATATTTTTACCTTTATTATCATTTGTTACAAACAAAAAAATATTCTTCTTTTAGGATTTCACAAATATTTCACATTGAAAAGTGAGAGAGTTCAACATCAATATAAAAGAGATATGGTTTACTCCCTTATAGCCAATTGGTTTTGAGGTGGAACCCCATAGTCTCTCATACTCCTAAATATAAATAATATGATTTAAAACAAGTTATAAGTTTGAGCTAATGATATGTTAAATAAGTATTTTGGACTATCTTTCCAAACTGGAAAAAAGGTAAATTAGAGACTTTTAGATCAATATAGTTTCATGTTTGGAAGATCACTCTTCAAAGTTGGCAAGAAATTGATTTTAGAGTGAAATGTTGATGTTCATTAAAACTGTACAACAAAACTTTAAATTTGCCATTAATCAAACCTATCAAAATTTTAAATCACTATGGATGGCTTTTTGAAATGTTGTTACAAATTTGAACACAAAAGAAACATGCATAAGTCTTCAATCACTTTCACATAATATTTTTTATTTTATTTTTTGGAAAAAACTTTCACACAATAATTGAGTGACTGAAGGCTTTGCAAAAGCTTTATGCCGTCCACTTTCTTTCATCGAAGCAAAGAGTTCAAATATCATTAAAATGAGTAAAATCTATCTCATATTTAAATTCTAATTAAAACATGGCATTTGATCCATATTCTAATCTATCTGTTGACCACTAAATCACATCTATTTGATTGATAGCTGAGGTAAAAAATAATAATAGATTTTATTTTATATAGGTGACTCGACTAAATCAACTTGTACTCGAGTGTAAGAAAATTTGTTTTTTGTTTTTTGTTTTTTTTTTATGTCCGTGGCCAGCTTGCAAGCACAAGCTTATCTCGACTAATGTCACGGGACATATCATCGTAGGTATTAATTTGAAATTAATTCCTAGGTAGGTGATTACCATGAGATTTGAATACATCACCTTACGCACCCTAAAGCCTTTTATGACCAATTCGGCTACTCCATGATGGTCGAATGCAAGAAAACTTGTAGAAAATATTTTTTTATATATGTAACTCTGTCTAGGTCTGGTTGCGCTTGGATGTCAAAAAAACTTTAAAAAATTAATTTAAGTAAGTAACTATATAGATTGAACTCATCGTCATAAACACTTCAAACTCATCTTTGACCAATGGAATCCCTCCATTAATAATATACATATACATATATATATATATATATATATTTTGAATTCTAATTAGATAAGTTAATAAGTCATCCAAACCATTTAATATTTGTGACTTTTCTTCTACAAATATTTCAAAATTTCGAAAATTCAACTGTTTGAACACTTAGGGCATGTTTGGCTGTGAGAGGATGGGTTGGGTTGGGTTGAGTTGGGAAGAGAAGATAGGTGAAATAAGTTTATGTTTGGGGAAGAAAAGAAAAGATAAAATTATGTTTGATGCGATGAAAAGAGAATAATTGAAGTTTTTATTTAAATATAAAAATGAATATTTAATAATTTTTTAATAATAGAGTTAGGTTTGATGTGATGTAAAGTGAATTATTGAAGTTTTTATTTAAATAAAAAATAAATATTGAGTAGTTTTTTAATATTTTAATATTTTAATAAAAATGTGGGGCCCACGGATGGAATTAGGTAAGAGTTGGATGGAGTTATGAAAGTCCATGGGGCAAACATGGAATAGAAGTTAAGTCATGCCAACTCCTCCGTTTGTCCATGGGGCAAACATGTTGCAAAAAACAAGCACATGACTTTTCTTCTACAAATATTTCAAAATTTTGAAAATTCATTTATTTGCACACTTAATTGCAGAAACAAGCACAAGTCTTCTTTTTCTTCAAATTTTTGGTGGCTTTCAAAGTAGTTGCCTGCACCCAAATCTTTCTCTAAATAATTAACAAATTAATTCATTCCTCTTTCATTTGATAATTGGCACTGGCTAGTAAATGAACTATTTTTTTGTTGAACTAAAATATATATTATTTGCATGCGAAAACGACAACCGTCTTAATTATCGTCCTTAGAGAAAACACAAGAAAAAGACATTATTTAAAATTATAACTAAATATTTACATAATATTTCATTATTTTACAAAAGCAAAACAAACCCACCGTTCTTTTCTTCAATTTCCCCTTACATTGAAGAAAAAAAGAAAGATAGAAAAAAGAAAAAAAATTAACTTATTTTTTTCTCAAAACACCAACAACGAGTTCTTGGTGTCATAATTCAACTTCTCCAGATTGGGTTGGACAGCAAACTGAATCATGGCCGGCGGCCCACAGACCAAAGCCAAAGTGTCCTCCGCCGCCGCCGGAATATGCTCTCTCAGAACATTCTCCGTTATAAACCCGACGCTATATTCCCATCCTTCTCTAACACTCTCTTGCACCACATACCATACTTTCAATCTGTGGTTATTCTTCGCCCACGTGTCCAGCTCTTCTCTCAGCAAAATATCATCCTCGGTCCGGTTCGCGTACACCACGAACATCTCCGTCTCGTCCTCGGGATCCTTCAGAATTGCCTTCACCACTTGATAAATCGGTGTTATCCCGGTCCCACCTGCCAGCAATGCGAGGCGCTTTGCGAACCGGGTTTTCCCGTGAACCATGAAGTTACCGCGGCCGATGTACTCAATGTGGCCCAATGGACCCTTCACGTCCAGGGTCGAGCCCACTTCCATGGAGT
This sequence comes from Sicyos baderoa, assembly GCA_037832685.1. Lineage (NCBI taxonomy): Eukaryota > Viridiplantae > Streptophyta > Magnoliopsida > Cucurbitales > Cucurbitaceae > Sicyos > Sicyos baderoa. The sequence goes on from JBBMEF010000028.1 coordinate 3,718,167, forward strand.
CGAGATACTGCGACATGGCTCCGCCGTTGGGAAATTTGGGGTGCACGTTTTTGAAGTACACCTTCACCACCAACTCGAAATAGCCCACCTCTTCTATGGAACTCGTGGGTGTGTAGGCTCTCATACATAGCTTCCCATCCACCTTGGCGCATATGAAAATGTGCTTCCCCACAGGTAGGCCCAACGTCTGGTCTTGCCCGGGGAGCGCGAATCTAAACACGCGCACGTCGTGGGAGATTGTGGTTTTGGATATGAGCTTGCATGGAACCTTCTCATTGGGTGCAAGTGCAACGCGCCGTGTTGTCGCTATGGACAAACCGATTTCCTTGATAGGAGCTAGGGCCAAGTGGGAGAAATTTGTAGCGCCATGAGTGGAATTGTTAGGGGAGTTGTTGGAAGAGTCGGAGGCGTAGCCAGTGGTGATCAGCTCGCCAATTCTATAGTCTTCAAGCATTTTCTTAGCTTTGGCGGAGTGAATGGCGTCGAATTCTTCGGTGCAGTCAGTGCCGGCATTGATGAGAATGCTGTCTGAGCCCCCGGGGTGGTCTTTGAGGAAGCGGGTGCAGTCGTAGACGTGGCCGTGGACGATGATCCATGCGGATTGAGGGGAGTTGTGCTTTCTCACTTCCGATAATGAGTAAGTGTTGGAAGTAGTGTTCATGAACGGAGTGGACAAACTCTTCTTTAGAGTCTGATTGGATTCGGATGAGATTTCTAGATGTCGCTCTCTATCCATCCATCCGCCGGATTGGTTGCCTGGAAGTGTTGGGTGTTCGAAGATTATTCCAATCTCCCCTTTGTGGGGTTTGCATACATTCGTTTTCACTCTAAACCAACAATTGTTCATCATTCCCTGAATCAATTTAATTAGGAATTAGCTTCAACAATTACAAAATTAATTAAAAAAAAAAAAAAACTAATTATTATGTTAATGTACCATGAGGTTCCAGATGAGTTTTTCAGGCTGGGTGTTAAGGGTTTCGTCCCAAGCACGGACGGCTATTTCCTTAGCGCTAAGCAGGTCAAGAACTTCAACCTCCAATGACCAAAAACACCAGCACCAGTATTTTCCAAACTTGTTTGGCTTTTCCGGATGGTCCAAGGTGCACACGTGCCACGTCTCTCCACCGTCCATAGTCACCTCCACACGTGTCACTTTCTTACCACCACCTATGATTAACATAATATTTCACTAATTAATTAATTACTTGGTTTGGATCTACAACTACTTTCCTAAATAACGCTTTTAAGATAAAATAATGATTAATTTGAAGAGAAAAAACAGCGGCGGGTTACCGGAATAAGAGTAGCCTCTCAAAGTGTAGGGCCTTTGAGTGCTCCATGAATTAATTGGCAGAATTTCTTCGTGGCAGGGCGTTGTTATCACTGAATTAATGTTCAAATCGTTGATTATATGCTCCGGCTTATACCACCATCCTGCATAATATTTAATCAAATTTTAATCTTGGAAGGAAATTTACAAAATTAATCAATAATTAGTTTTGTAAATTACCTTCAGAGTTGGCTAGCTCCGCATCAACATGGGAGGGTAAAACTCTGTTGTCTTTATAATGGTAATAATTATCGGATTCTTTGGTTGTAACAACGATTCGTTTCAGCCATTTCACCATTCTACCTCCAATGAATCCAGGGATTATCATCCTCACCGGGAACCCGTGGTCTGGAGCCAAGAGTTCGCCATTTTGCATGTAGGCCAAAATGATGTCTCGAGCCGGGTCCATAGCTAGCTCCTTCCTGATGCTGGTCCCATACTTGGAGCCACCGCCACCTGGCAAGTCCTCGGCCCCTTCAAAGCACACATTCAGAGCTCCTTTGTTGCGGCTAAAGATCCCGCATCTTTTCAACACCTCACGCAGTGGGACCCCACGCCAAACCGACGTAGACACCCCGGCCGCGCCCCAGTTGAACCCTATGGTCTTCTCCACCATGTTCTGCTCCTTCCGTCGGTTCCCAGCGCACACCAGCGTCACTGGAAACTCTCGAAACCGAAACTCGTTCACGAGTTGGTCCATCGTGAACTTAGCTGGGCGCTTGACGAGTCCACAGATCTCAACCGTCCAGCTACTCCACGTTCCGCTGGGGACCGCACCGTGGTTGCGGACGTAGTGGAGCGGGACCGGGGTGATGAACCCGTGGTGCATCAAACGGTTGAGAGGCGGTTCGGAGTTGAAGGGGTGCTTCCCTGTGAGACGGACCATGGAAGGGTTCCGCTCGATCCAGCTATCAGCCGTTCCTTCATCTCTCGGATCCACAATCGACGGCTCCAATTCACTGTTTCCCTTGCGGATCAAATCACGGAACTCGTCCATCTCATTCTCCTCCTCACTGCCCGAATCCTCCCCATCTTCGAATTTGACGGAGCTTTTGACGGAGCGGTTCATGTTGGAGTTGGGGAAGTTGCAGCCGCGAACGGGCGAGTCAGGCCGGTGATTCGGACCGGACTTAAAGGTTCTGACCACGCCGTTGAGTGGCGGCTGAAGTGGGCCGTATTGGCGGTTGTCGACAGAAGCCGCCATCAGAGATTGTAAAAAAAGAGGGTTTGGGGTTTTTTTTAGGTTTTTGGTTTTTGTTTTTTTGTTTTCCCTCTTTCTCGCCCACCACCGCTTGTTTCTTGGTTTTTCAGTTTCGATTTGAAGTGGGATTATATAGAAGAAAACCCAAGCGGAAAGGAAATTTCCAATGGGGTGTTTGAAACGATGTCGTTTTGGTGTCTGAAGGCGGTATTAGAAAAGGGGCACCCAAAATCTGTGGCTGTGGGCTCATGGCTTCACGCCGGTCTTAACCACACGATCAAATGTTTTTTTCTCTTCTCTCAATAAAGTTTACGCCACATCTTTATTTTCTAAAGTTTGCGTTTAATTCCTATGTTAATTGCATTATTAATTCTCTACTTTTCAAAAAATATCCCTCCATTTAACTCTTTTTTCTGGTTGCCTTTTCTCCATTTTTTGTAATTTTAATTATATTTCTTTCGTTTGAATTTCTTATTTTTCCTGTTTTCATATTTGGAACTGATCAGCACTTAAAAAGATAATCAATAATTAGTAGGTCATTAATATATTGATTTTATGTTGGTTGAAATGAATTTTTTTGTTGCCTCGATTTGAGTTTTGTTTTGTTTAATTTAACTATTTTTATTAAATATTAGCTACAAAAATTTGTTTGTGTAATCTTAATTTTAAATATTTTTGTTTATATGTATATTTATGTAATATTAGAATTAGGTATGATTCTGAGATATGGTTTCCTGTTATTTTAGGGTTAGGGCATATGTGTATATATATACTGTGCAACTGAGGAGATGACATAATCAAGTTTCTCTTACTTGCAACTATCAACTGTAATATTAGAATTAGGTATGAATTATGATTTTATTTAGAGATTTGATTTTATGTTATTTTAGGATTGGACCATATATATTATGCAACTACATTCTCTCACTTGCAACTCTCAGCTGTAATATTAGAATTATGTATGATTTTATTTAGAGATTTGATTTTTTGTTATTTTAAGATTGGACCATATGTGTAAGTATACATGAGATGAAATAATCGAGAAAATCATTCTCTCTGTAATATTAGATTTAGGTACGATTGTATTTAGAGATTTAATTTTTCGTTATTTTAGGATTAGACCATATGTGTAAGTATACAGGAGATGGAATAATCCAGAAAATCATTCTATGTGTAGTGTAGAAATTAGGTATGATTCTATTTAGAGATTCAATTTCCTTGTTATTTTAGAATTAGACTATATGTGTACATATGAAATAATCGAGCAAATCAAGAATTGGACTATATGTGTATATATGAAATAATGGAGCAAATCATTCTCGATGTAATGTTAGAATTATGTATGATTCTATTTATAGTGTGATTTTCTGTTATTTTAGTATTGGACCATATGTGTATAAATTTAAGAGTGTAAATAATCCAATCAATCATTCTCTATGGAATATTAGAATTAGGCATGATTTTATTTAGAGATTTAGTTTTATGTTATTCTAGGATTAGATCATATGTGTATATATGCGGGAGAGAAAATATTCGAGCAAATCATTCTCTCATTTGTAACTTATTGTGGTATAGAGCTGTAATATTATAATTAGGTAATATTAGACTATATATATATACGGCCACTAAGGAGATAAAATATTCAAGCAAATCACTCTCATTTCTAATTTATTTTAACTTATTGTTGTTAGAGATATAATATTAGAATTATGTATGATTTTATTAACAGGTTTTGTTTTATGCGTATAGAGTTATAGCCTTTATTTTATTTTTTTTATTTTTCGTTTTGATCTTATAGTTTAGTTAATCATCTTTCACCATTTATATTCACTTGAAAATTTACCACTATTTATCCTATTTTAGTTGGAGGATCGAATCATTGCCCTTATTTATTTGAAATTAATGTTTTATTCAAGGATTCTTTTCATAAATGTCTTATTCAATAAATTATTTTCCGATTGACTCCCTCTTTTTCACTTAATTCTAAAACTTGATTGAATTTAAGGTTTATAGCCTATCGATACAAAAAAATGGAGTGTTATTAACTCTTTCTCATGTTCATAACAATGTTAATTAACACAAATTTAATATTGGCAATAAATCAGGAAGACCATAAATTTTAATAAAATCCTAGCTCAATTAATTAAAGAAATAAACTTACCTACTCGTTTATACTTAGATGTCAAAATAATTTGTGTGTCACTAAATAGTGTCACATACATAAGATGTAGGTGTTACTTATCTATAAACAAATTGGCAAATTTCATCCTTATCATACATCTTTCATCGGCAATAATTTGATCAATTTCCGTAGTAGAGGGATGGTTTATTATTGTAATCTTTTATATATGTATACACACGTCTGTGTGAGTGCCATAATTAAAATTAATTTCTACATATAGATGATGAAAATTTATAAAAATTAATTTTAAGCGGGTGATTATCAAAAATTAAATCTATCACTTTATATTTTTTTCTTAATCACTAAGCCTCTCTTATGACTCTAGAAACCAAATTAAAATGAAAGTTTGATTGTGTGATTATAACTATACTTTTTTCTCTTTAGTTTTACCATGGTCATGTCTAAAAGGTAATAAAAAATCTCAGCATATCCATTAAACAGAAATGTTTTTATGCAATTTATTGAAAAGAGTTGTGGAGGGATCATCCTACACAAACAAACATTTTACAAGAAATTGCATTTATGTCTAAAGGTAATAAAAAATCTCAGCATATACATTTTACAAGAAATTGCATTTATTTTCTCACCATATGTTTCTTTTTTCTTGACAAAGTAGCTGCATTGTTAACCTTTTCTGTTAAGTGAGATTTAAAATTTATTTATTTTTTGTTTTGAAATCTCGATTTGATTTTTTAAAACCTAGGTAAAAATTGGAAAACAAAATAAATTTATTGGTGAAAATAGGATTAATTTATTTTAAAAAATCAAAATAAAAAATGTTTTTTTTTTTTATATATTCTTCGGACCAACTTCTTAAGTAGGTGGTTATCATGTGGTTTGAAACCATCATTTTAAGATTCTCTTTGACTAATTGAACTACTCCATAATAATTATAAAAAATGTTATCAAACTATATCTAAATTAGTTAAATTTTAACTGTGATTAATGTCTCAAAATATCTTCTCTCATGTGTCACGTAGTTTTTCTATTTTCCCCCCTTTTTGAGATAGACCACAAAGATATTTTTGCTGACGTACCAAAAAGATTATCTTATTGAATTAAAGAAAGAAAGTTTTTTTTTTTTTTTTTGAACACGAAAGAAAATCTTATTTTCTACCATTTTTATGTTTTTTACTTAATAATTAATCAAGAGGTGTTTGAATGAATAATTAATTTAAAAAGTTGTTTTGAAAATTTAGTAATTAAAAATGGAGAGTGATAATCAAAAAGTCCTTTCAAAATATTTATTTTAAAAAAGAATTAAAGTATTTATATAAAAATTTAAAATGAATAATTATTCTAAATTTCTAAAAAAAGATAAATTATTAAAATGAGTTATTTTAATAAGTTAGAAATAAATAATTAAAATGAGAAATTATAAATAATATTTTATTTTAAATAATAAAAATAAAAAATATATTTTAAATATTTACAAAAACTTAATTGGATAGTGTACTTAAAAAAAACTTCATTAAATATTAATTTTTTTGATAAGTAATTAAACAATTATTCATTTTAAATTTTTACGTATCTCTTGACCATAAATGTGTAAAAGCGCCGACAATTAAAAAAGTGAAATGATTTTTAGTTTTGCTTTTCATATTTGTTTATTGTTTTTCCAAAGTCCTTTTTATAATGGAAATCAGGTGTTTGTGCCAAAATATTTTCTGAAATTCTGTGTTTTATCTAATTGAGCATTTCAAGACTCAGTTACCATCTTTACTTGTACCTCGGAAATTTCAAATAAGATACATTCAAAAGCATTTATAAAAATTGTAAAGAATCATGTGTGACTTTATAATATTCAAGTTAGATAATTTAATACAATTAATTTTGAGATTAATATTCAAGTTATCTATTAATGTTTTACTATTAAAAGATAATTGCTAATATTAAATAAAGAACTTAAATTTGGATTAACTTACCGATTATAAGTTACTCAAACTCAATCATTTATCTATGTAAATGACTATTAAACACTACTTATTTGTTTGTTTTTTGTAAATAAATTTATTTTTCTCAATTTTTTTATGATGATTTTTATATTGATAGCTGAATTTTTACTCTCTATATATAGATAGACAGATTAAACAAAATACTCTCTATATATAGACGATAATAAAATTTATATACTTTATTTAAAGAAAAAAAAATAAATATGAAACAAGTTTTATTTTTATAAGACGTGATTTATAGGAAAAATTAGATATAAAACAAGAAAATTAATAGGAGAAGTAATAGGTAAGTTTTGATCCATGACTTGACTTATACTATATAGATTAAAGGTAGGTACAAAATACTCTATATTATAGTTGATAATATAATTTATATATTTCATTAGAAGAAATAATAATAATTATGAAATAAGCTTTATTTTTTTTAAGACGTGATTTCCTCGAAATATTTAATAGAAAACAAGAAAATAATAGGTAAGTTTTGATCCACTTTGATAATCTTTTTATTGACATATTACCATTTTTACACCTTGAGAATTTTAAATGAGGTGTGATTGAAAAAAGACATCTAAAATCATTTCTAACATCACAAAAAAACGGTAAGGTGGCTTCCTAATATTTATAAGTTAAATTGGCTAATATTCTCATTATTAATTAACTTGGTGTTAGGTTGAAAACTATTTTGACCATTAAATCAATTTACTATCATTATAGAAATGTTTGGTTTCTCATTAATAAATTGATTTTTCCTATTAATACAAATGGTAAAATCAATTTATTGGATAAGCCTCAACAAAAACTGTAGTTACATATGATTGAAAAAAATCATAGGTTAAATCCAACTAAAAAATCATGAGTTAAGCAACTCATCTCTCATTTTTTTCCCCTTTTTTTCCTTCCATTTTTTCTCTCCCTGTGAATTGGTATTGAATTAATGATAAACACTTTACATAATCATGAAATATATGCCTCTAACCCTCCACAAATCTTCCATTAGTATAGTATTATCCATTTTGACATAATCTTTATAATTTTGTTTTTATTCTAAAAAAACATCATATTATTATCACCCTTCATATATTTATAATCTACTCCTTAACTAATAATGAAACTAGATTAAAAAAAGCATCCTAACACTTATTTCACAAAAACAAAGTTCTTGTATAGATTAAAATTAAACAATTGATGAAACTAGATATTTTTTTTTAAAAAAAATGTAATGAATTTTGTGAAATAAGTGATTAGAATGTAGATATAGTTTGGGGTCATAGCAAAAATTGAAACCACAAAGCAAAAGTGACAAATAAGAAAAGTAAGTGACAATGATTGATGTGGGAAGTAGAATTATGAAATGGGATCCTTTCTAACTGTCACTTTTTGAGTTTTTCCCCACAACACCACAGAATATTTGCATAAATCCATATCAATTAAAAATAAAAATAAAATAAAAATAAAATAAAATAAAATAAACCTGGATATATTCATGCAAGCTGTGTCCATCCACTTGATACCCATAATTTTATTATTCTCCAAACTCTTTATTTCCTTAACTCATGAGATAAATACTTTCCTTTCTCCATATCTTTCACAATGTGATTCATATTTTTTAATAATTGCACCATGTCTAAAATACTTTAGAGGTGTCAATATGAGTGGGTTTTTTTTTTTTTTTTTTTTAAATACATTTTATTATGGAGAAAAGGTAGGTAAGAAACACATCCTATGAAAAAAAGTATTTCTGTTTTAGCCCTATATAAAGCTAGGGGTGGAAAGCTTGAATAATTTAGACTTGTTAAAGTATATTAATGTAAGATATATTCATTACTCATTTTATTACCAATTAAATTTAAGATAAAAATCTCATTATTATTTAATATGATTTTAGGTCATAAATCTCAAACAAGTCACTAAGCATGTTGAAAACTTTATATTAGAGATGGTAGATGATTACCATAAATTGAACTTATCATTTTATATATATATCTAAAACTCTTTTTGAGCGTTAGATCACCCTATAATAATAATTTCATGAAAATAGATAAGTTGAGTATAAATTGACCGGGGCACCACATGTATTAATAAATAAATTATAGATTATTTATTGCAAATTTCAAGTGGTTGATTCCAAATTAGTCAGGCTAAACAACTTTTCAAAACCTATAATAATGATATAAGGTTAATTAGACGTAGAGAATTAAACTTCTAACTACAAATTAAAATAAAAAAGTATATCTTAACCAATGTGTTGGATTTTTGGCAAAATATTAAAAGAAAATTGTCCTTCGTCAAAAAGGCTCAAGAAAATGATATGTTCCAAGTACTACAAAAAAGAGCATATAATTTTGGTTTCAAGGCATATTAGTCGAAAGAATTTCAAATTTAGTATATTCACTCTAGTTGAATTTATTTTGTATTCTCTTATAGAGAGTATGACAAAGGATATAAGTAGTATAAGACTTGAAAAGAGTGTTTATATAATTGAGGTCTTCTTTGATTTTAGAGTTTTCTCACGTAATTTTTTGTGTTTTTCTATTTTGTTATTTCCTTTAATTTTTCATTTATAATTCATTTATTCCTACGAATGTTTTTCCAACACAATGAACTATGATGAAATTGGTAAATACAACTATTATGAAGTGAATCAATTAAACAAAGGAATCTTTGAATGCATAAGGTGATGGGTTCAATTCATGGTGATCACCTACCTATGAATTAACTTCCTACCAGTTTTTTTGGCATCTAAATATTGTAGGCTTAGATGGTATGTCTCGTAACCTTAGTCGAGGTGCGAAAGCTGGGACAATCACATATATATAAAAAAAAAATAATAATAAAATGATGAAATTGGTAAATGCGATATAGTAACAAATATCTAGTGGGATTCTAAAAAGAAAACAAATATCTAGTGGTGGGATCTTCAAATTAGTCGGCCAAAACCGATATCTAAAACCACCCACAAACTTAATTGTTAGTAAAGTTGAATTAGGGAAGGATAATTAAAGTGGGTCAAAAGATTTACCATTAAAGAAACAAACTTTGAATTCAAAAAGTGCAATTATATAGTGGGATTAGAAGATTCAAGCGAATCAATAAATCAAAAAATGCATATGGGAATTGCATGGATGCAGCAAGCTAATTAAGATCCACCAAAGTGACACTAAATTAATGAGAAATCATAGCATATAGTTTTGATTAAAGCAAAAGAAAAGACAAAGAAAAATGGAAGAGGCAAAGAGGCATTAGAATTAGGGTTTCAGGGTTGAGAAGTGGCGAATGGGAACCCCAATGGTCAAGCCAAATTAGGGTTTGGCTCTGAACCACAGCACCACACAAACCCAATTGGGTCCCCAAAACAGCTCTCAAGGGCTGCCATTAATGGTTTTTCAATTTGGCTTTTGGATGAACTCTAGAGCCACATCTTTTATTTTTTTTTTTATTTTATTTGATTTATTTTTAATTTCTTTCTCTCTATGGTCAGAAAGAAAGGCTGTCAAAATTGTAAGTGGGATCCATAGATTTAGGGGACCAGAAACTTGAGAAGCTAGTAGTTTGTTTTTGTAGATTAAACCACAAATTGCACCAATTTATGGAATATATATCAAAACAATTCTTGTCAACAAATCCTTAACCACTAAAGTGGTACAACTATTGATGGATTTTTGTTTTTTGATTTTACTGTCTTTGTTTGGCGAATTGTCGTATTTATTGCATTTGTTTGCTATACCGAATTGAAGGGTTTAATTCAATGTTTACAACAATTGACTAACGAAAAACTTTAGTTTAAAAGAGTACGAAATAACTTTATGGAGATGAGTAGAGAAAATATAG
>JBBMEF010000028.1:3737095-3747103 GCA_037832685.1 Sicyos baderoa
GAGAAATCAATTTTAATTTGATTTCTTCAATTCTTAGCAATAAATCTACCGCTTGAACCAAAGCACCGCCGCAATAATTGATTATGAAATGGCAAAAATCAAGCCAAAATTCATAAATCTTGAAATCACCACTGGAATTCAAACCAATTTTCATAAATTGTGAAAATCTACACCGATTTCAACGGAGATTTCAACAAAATCGTCAAAATTCCACCGCCAATTTAAACAATACGCCCAAATCAATTTCAAACATATAGATTAACCGATTTCTTCATCGACTTCCACAGCGCAGAAATCCAAATAGACGCTAAAAGAACGAAATTTTCCAACCTTGCTGTCGATGACTCTCCAATTTCAAGCTAAAATCGCAAAACGCAATCGCAAACAAAAAATCTGGACGGAATCGATCGCTAAAAATCAATGCAATCGCAGAAATCGATCGGAAATTTCCAATTTGAAAGTCGAAATCACCAAAATCGGCTGCTCCACTCAAATAGGCTTCTGAACAAAACAAATTAATCACCACAGAAACGCCGATTCCAACAATATGATCTCAAATCGACGTGAAGAATCACAACAACAGAAGCTATCGCAAATGATTCCACAAAATTCAGAATACGATGAATTTCTTGAGAAAACAAAATCAGAAAACGCACAGCAGTGATCCAAATAAAATTTCACAGCAGAAATCAATATATCATGCTCTGATACCAAAATGTTGTGCAAAATCCAGATCTAACATCTAATCCAAGAACAAATGCACATAATCTAACAAATCAAACAAGAACAAATAGAAGATAGAAGGATGGAGAAGAGAGAACAACAGATTTATAGTGTTCCGGGAACATCCCTACTCCACTGTTATGGATCGATTGAGCTTGATCGATCCACCATCATATGTCATGGAAGCTTGTACAAGGGCTCTGTCTAGATCTAGGGTTTTAACTCTCACCTTCAAAGAAAAAAACCCCAAATTAGAGCTTTATATATGAGCTCCTAATTGCACAACTCACTCGGCTAGTTAACTAACCCTCAAATATTAACCCAAGTTACATTTAACTCATCTAGGTTAATAATGTGTAATTCACCTATTACACAAGGTCAAAACTCTTTAGATATATACTTTCAAACCTAGGCCAAAACTTGAGAAGAAAAAAGTTAGAACCTCCCAAATATTTTTTGTAAAAAAAATAAATAATTAATTAATAAAAAAAAATAAAACCTTCTACAAATACCGATTCTTCCAGGGAAGTTACATAAATTCAACTTTATGTTTGTAGACACTCGTCCGAAACACACACTACCAGGGGCGCGTTTATGATTTGGGAGGTCAAAAAATTTCTTTTCGACCTTAGTGATGTTTGGATATACACACTTCAACTATTTTTATGAGACAAATATCATGATGCTTCATTATTTTATTGTTCTTGAAATTTTAAAAAAATTAATTGCTAGGTAGGTAGGGACTATAAATTAAATTTATAATATTTTGATTCTCAAACCGTGATATCATTTTAGTTAAAAATTAAAATAGATTACTATTAAAACGAAACAAATGGACCAAATAGAAATTAGGTTTGAGACTAAAAATGTAAATTATCCTAAATAATTTGTATAAGAAGCTCAGCAACAGTCAGAGAGGAGCTGTAACAACCCGCTAAAATCTCTCCAACTAATAAGGTATCTTTTCTTTTTTTATTCTTTTAATTGATTAACCCAGAGGAGGCTGAGTCGTGGAGTCAAACCTAAATTGGGAGTTGGTTATTTTGTTGCAGTTTTTTTTTTATCTGTTTGATCGATAATAGGAATTGACTGCCACCTCAGGCCTTAATCGCTTCCAACCTCCAAATACCGAGCAACCGGTTGGCATCCCGGGATCGTGGAATTATTGCTTTTGGAGTAATTTAGGGTTTTGTGCGGAGGAATCGAGCCTTGTTTTATCTCGAACGGCCTTGGAATTCAGAGGATCAGAGGTAAGAATGGCTATTTTATTCCAAATTTGAGTTAATTTCACTAAGAAATCAAAAATCGCGTCGAAATCGCGTCGTTTGATCGAGAATTGCTTGTTTTTGGTGAAATTCTGCTGCATAAATTGAAGCTGAGGATCGACGCCGAACCTAAAAATCGAGCCTAGCTCCGAAGCACGTGAAGCCGCCAGATCCGCCGAGCCGGGAACCGAAGCAACGCGCGCACATGGATTCGCCCGAACCAAGCTCCAAGCCGTGCGCGTCCACCGAGCCTCCAGCCGAAGCACGTCTGTCGTTCGATTCTCCCGAGCCTCGCAGCCGTCCGATCCGTCCGAACCAGCGACCGAACCGCATGTCCGCGCCGAGCCGGAGACCGATGCGCTTCGACCGCTGGATCCGCCCGAGCCTGTCGACCGCGCGCCCGATTGCCAACACGTGTCCCGAGCCTCCCAAGCGCGTCGCTGACCCACGCGCTGCTGCCGTTGACCGCTGACCGTTGACCGTTGACCGCCACCGTTGACCGTTGATCAGAAAAATCCATAACCTCATTTTTGGGTAATTTCGACATTCTAAGTCCATTTTTTGCAGTCTAAGGTGCTGGTTCTGACCCGTTTATGTATTTTAGGTCGCGAAAACTGGTTACGGCTTAGGAAGGACTATCTTTTCACTAATTATTGGTTTTTCGGGGAGTTCGGCAAGGTAAGGGTGTTTCCCATACGTTATTACCTGCAATAACTGTTAAGCATGTATGATGTGTTTCTGTTGTCTGATTGATACTTGATTCGATGTCGTGTGCACATAGGCTTATTTGTATGTGTTGAATTTGTATAATGCAACTATTATGCTATCACCTGAGGGGTTCGCTCACATGACATAGAGGGTTCGCCCAATTATTTAAGGGGTTCGCCCAAAATACTTAGAGGGGTTCGCCCAATTATTTAAGGGGTTCGCCCAAATTACTTAGCGGGGGTTGGCCCAAATTAATTAGAGAGGGTTCGCCCAATTCATTTAAGGGGTTCGCCCATTTGTTAGAGGGGTCTAGTGTCTACTGTTACTCGTTCGGTATTAGGGGCCTCGTGCCCAAAAGTTGCTTAATTGTTAGAAGGAAGCCTTACTGAGTTTATGAACTCACCTTTTTCCTTTTTCTTCTGTGGCATGTCCGCAGGTACCTACTTGATGTATCGGGGTGGCTGATTGATGCTGGATTGATCATGGGATAAGATTAGATGATAGGTTCAATTCCGCAAATAACGTTTAAAACTAGGAAGTTCTAGTTTTTATTTGATTCTTGTTGAACTTACTGCTATTTAAAGGGGTGCCCCGTTCATTTGTATTTCATTTTAAAACTATGTTGCAAACTTTTGAAATAGAAATAAAGATGTTGAGGTGGTTTAAGTTAATGTTTAATCTGTGTTCCATTTTAGAGCGGTTGCTCAGTAAGGACCTAGGTTTAGTTTAGACCTCTGTTTTGGGTCGGGTCTTTACAGGAGCTAAGAATTTTGTTAAAAAAAATTTTGGTCATGATAAATTGGGATAAACATAAAAAGGGAAAATTGCACAAACCACCTCTAAAGTATGGTATTTGTAACAATTATACTCTTGAACTTGTATTTTGATCAATTACATCCCCTCAAGTTTCAATAGTGTAGCAATTAACCCCCTAAGTCTAATTTAAGTAAGATAGAGAAGATTAAAATTGTCATTTTAAAAAGAATTGTTTCTATCTCTTCTGCTCTATCTTCTTCTTCTCCAATCCCCATTTCTTAAATTCTATTTTCTCCCAATTAATTTTGATCAATTTTAATCCAACAAAATCTAAGGTCATAAGCATTTTCGCCTGCTTGTTAATTTCCAAAAAGAGACTAAAATAATTTCGAAAGCATAACAAAAAGCGGTCCAAGTAATCGACAGCGAGACCGACGGTGACAGCGGAGAAGGAGTAATGGGCGTTAACCTTCAGGATCCATTGGACGGCGTCTCACCGGGCGGCGGCAAGAGAAGGGTGGGTCTGAATGAATGTAAAGAGTTCGTAAGTAGGCTTCTCGAGAGAGAAGAGAAACAAGCTCATCGGGTTCCCAAAACAGGTCAGAATCAAATCATATTTTGAAATCAAGAATTAAACGTTAATTATTTTAGTCTCTTTTTGAAAATTAACAAGCACGTGAAAATGCTTATGACCTTAGATTTTGTTGGGTTAAAATTGATCAAAATTAATTGGGAGAAAATAAGATTTAAGAAATGGAGATTGAAGAAGAAGATAGAGACAATTCATTTTAAAATGACAATTTTAACCTTCTTTGTCTTACTTAAATTAGACTTAAGGGTTAATTACTACACTATTGAAACTTGATGGGATGTAATTGATCAAAATACAAATTTAATGGTGTAATTGTTACAAACACCATACTTTACGGAAATTTCTCACGAAGACGGCCAAAGGATGTGCAAACTTGATGGATCAAAACTGCAAGAAAGCTATTTTGAAAGTGCAACTTTGGCCAAAATTCAAGTCGTGATAGGCAAAGGATAGTCAAACTTGATGGATCAAAGCTGAAAAGTAGACGAAGCTGAAAGTTGAAGAATGTATAGCTAAAAAAGAGAAGAAAAAAATCTAATCAACAGCCTTGTATAAACATATAATTTGTACAAGTAGTGTAAATGTTCCTTCTTTTGTAATTTGTACAATTAACACATCTTAAGCCTATATCTGCTAAGTAGCTAAGCAAATTATGAAAACTAACTTATATCAACAATCAAACCTGAATAATCAAAATTATATTCTTCTTCTTCCTGTTCCTGGCCACAAAACTAACTAAAATACAATAACCAGAATCACCTCCATTTAACTCTAATTGCATCAATGGCAGACAGACTAGTTACCCTCTGGAGATCTTCACTTGAATTCTGATCATTACAGAAAAATGCCCTGAGTCGAACTTTACCAGCCGAGATTGTATTAGAACCTGGGCTTCCTCAGCAAGCCATTCAACTAAAGGCCAACCATTACCATTTCAGTTGACGTATATGGCTATTTTCGATTCGGAAATCTGAGAGAACGGGGTATAACATTTGTATATCCAATCAATTGAAATAGAGATCAACTATTGTAGATACACATGTGTAGGTTTCAGTATCAAATAATATGCAGAAACTCTACCTCATAACCTAAATTCTCCACAGTTCAAATCCTTCTGCCAGGCCTGTTGTAAGACAATGCACCGGAATCTGGTTTTTTCACAAATGAGTGGTTTAAAAGATCAGCAGCAGTAGGACGGCCCTGCGGATTAACTTGTAGGCACCGCAGAATGAAATCTCGAGCATCTTCTGAGAGAGACTCAGGAACCTCTGGCGGTCTGCCTTTTCCAATCTTATATAAGGCCTGCATAGGCTGAATTCAAACGATAGCAGTATTAGAACCTTGAAAATTTACTGATGGACAAAAACAGAGGTGAGCTGCAAGTTTCTAAACCCCTTCAAGCCATTAATATTGTATTATCTCAGTTTCAATGCAAGTTGTGAATTTTGAGATCCAACAAACCACAAAAATAAAGTTAATAGATGGAGAAGGAGAAGGAGAATAAAGGTGTCATGTACAGATTCGAATTCTGAATATGGAAGCTTTCGAGTTAACATTTCCAATACAGTGCACCCAAGGCTCCAGATATCGGCCGGAAGACCATATCCCAGGCCCTTCCTATTAACCACCTGCATAAATTACGGCAATGATGGTGAGAAATGTTTTTTTATAAAAGAGCAATATACTTGATTCATTATCTTGACTTTTAAGAAAGAAGGCAAACCTCAGGTGCCATCCAGAACGCAGTTCCCTTACAAGACTTAACATCGTTCAATTTTGTTGCCTGAGAAAGAATAAAGACAATGGTTTCAAGAAATGAAACTGACAAACAACAAGGCGAAAAACAGAAATAACAAAACTGATTGAGGAGTAACCTTAGCCAAACCAAAATCTGCAAGCTTCACAGATCCAGTCACATCCACCAATATATTAGCACACTTAATATCCCTTCATCAAAAAGTTTTTAAAATAATATCAAAACAAGAAAATAATTATCTTTTGGGAAGGAAAGGGAAAAAAGGTGCTCGTGAGAGAAAAGCAAGAGTACGATCAATAAATATGATGTTTTTCTTCAATAAAAAATTAAATATTCAAAAATAAAAGGAGAGGAAAAGCCTCCTTTGAAATTGTTGTCCAGACTTTTTCTTAGATATAGTCTTAATCTATGAAGCACGGACACGGGACACGGATATAGATACGACGGGACACGGCGATACGCCATTTTCTAAAAAACTAAGATACAGGTACGTTGATGACACGCTGATTTTGTTTTAGTAAATATGTAAATTTAGCATAAAATGCTAAATGTACTCTACTAAAAGGCATATAATGTCGTTAATTACAATGGACGTCGGTTAGGTTGGCCGCGTGGTAGGTGGCAGCATACGGTTAGGCAAGACGCACTTTTTTTTCATGAAGAAGAGGGAAAGGTGGTTGGTTTTTTTGTATTAAATGAGAGAGATAACTTTTTTTTTTTAATTTAGTTAACTATAATATTAATTATTTTGGATTTGGACTTTTAACATTTGGGTTCAAAGACCATGGATGCTTACAAGACGTGTCCAAGGCGTATCCGAAGTGTGTCCGAATATTAAAAAAATAATAATAAATAAGGATACTTAAAATGGCGTGTCGAACACGTGTCTGACACAGATTCTTTCCCTATTTTGAAGTGTCTATGCTTCATAGGTCTTAATAACAGGAAGTCATAAACAACAGAGGAATTCTAGATATAATCTCTTAAAGGAAATAATCAAGAACTTTACAAGACTTTTTAATCAAGGGCCTGATATATTCGTTGCCTATGCTTCACGAATCATTGTGAGTATTTTTCATACGAAAATGAGAATATGTCAAGGATCTTACATTGAAAAGGTGAGAGACCTCTTAACATTTAAAAAATAGATGGACTACTCCACTAATAGATAATTGGTTTTGAGATGAAACCACTTACTATCTAATATGGTATCATAGCCCATTAAATCCAAATTGGTATTCTGACAGATTAAAAAATTTGGAATCCGATCTTAGAATGGTGAGCCAAAGAGGCGATCGGTGAGCCAAAGAGGCACCATATTGAGGGGACATGTTGAGAAACCCACATTAGAAACTAAGGGTATATTAAACAACCGACAACCCAAACAACTCGGACTACCCAATGGATTGAATTATGATTTTATAATTTTTGTTGGGTTGAATCAATTCCTGGGTTGACTAATTTTTTACTCGTTCAACCCAACTCAAACTAGGATTAATATTATATATGTGTGTAAAATTAAATAATAAGAAAATTTCTTACATGTGGTTGAAACAGACACTAATAAGATAGATAATCTAAGATTAAGTATAGTATATGCATTTTTCTATATTTCGTTATAAATACTTATGGCTAAGAGTTGAGTTTTAGAGAGGAAAAAAGAGATTTACACCATCTGAGAACTCAAACCCAACCCAAAAATATATGGGTTGGTTTGCTCAATACATAGGGTTGGAACGGTTGACAAATTGACCAACCCGTAACCCGGAAATTAGGGTTGGTCCCAAAAACTTTCCTAACCCAACTCAACCCTCACCATGTATACCCCTATTCAAAAGGTATAGAGACCTCCTCACATTTATGAGATAGATGAACTACTTCATACATAGTCAATTGATGTTGAGATGCAACCTCATACAATCTAATAGAATATATTGAAAAGGGAGATAAGATATCACACATGACCAAAGGGTTACAAAACAGGCCTACACATAATCGTTATAAATTACCCAATAAAGGCAAAAGTAGCTAACATTGGACCCATGTTTGTTCACTTAACCCTTCATTCATTTTTTTTCTCCTTTATCTTTTATACCCATGACTCAGGAGTGTTTAGGCTAGCTTATGCGCACCTCGATTGAGACAATGTGTAACGTACACACCATAGACAATAGTAGGAACTACATAATTTTTCACATATCAACGACTTAGATACACAAGAAATCGGAATTACAATATAACAATAGCATTTGAGAGGCTTTCTCTCACCCAAGGCCCAGTATGAACACTCTCACTTAAATGGCCCCTACCCTCTAACTTAGGTCTCCAACAATCTTAATCTATAACCAAGGCACCCTAAATAAATTAACAGTATGCCCGCACTACAATTCTACTAATATTTCCAACTAACACTCACACAGTATTGTTAAGTGGTAAATAGGATAGGATGTCGAACAACTTTATACAATTCCTAATCAATAACATAACAGATTCATTTGTATACCTGTGAACCACATTTTGATCATGAAGATACTTCAAACCGAACAGAATCTGCCTTGTATAGGCAGAAACAATGGAATCCATAAGGTGAATCCTCTGATATAGACTCATAAGGGAGCCCTGAGATACAAGCTCAAGGAAGATATATAGCTTTGACCCATCCAGCGCCTGAAGAATCAAATAAAGTTTTAACTATTGAATATATGAAAACTTTGATAGTCGAGTAACCAAAAAAGTAACAGCGATTAACAAACTAGATTAAATAAATAGCTACATCAGCAAAAATTTATGAATGAAAACTTGGATAGCCAAGAAATGATCCATGATATAGTCTGATCTTATATTGCTCAAATCCAAAAGAAAGCAAGAAAGTTGGTTAGATCATGTGTGCTCCAACATGTGAATTCATTTGATTTGATCATAACAACAGATGCTCCAAACTCAATGCATCAGTGCACCTACCAACATACTACCAATAAGATGGAAAAATAAAATAGCACAAGGTCGGACAAATGGCACGTCAAGCTAGTATAACAAACCACCTTACACATGCTGGCGGAAAAAAAAGACAAAAAGAAGCAGCCATCAACATAAAACTTGTATGCATAATGACATTTAGTTCCTGATAGCGAAGGAACTTATAAATTTGTACTTTACAGTAAGAGGTGACTTCAGACAAGTTTGAAAAGAATAATATAATCTAAACTTCAAGAACTAAAAGATAAACCATATAGCACTGCATGAGGCATTTTGAAACACATAAAACTCATAGGTGATCCTGGAACTTTATATTATGGCCAAAAAAATGCAAAGAAAAGGGGAAATCATGGTAAAAAGAAAAATAGAAAAACATAAGCATCACAGTGCAAATAATAATTCAGGTAAACCTTGGAATTCGTTTGTGATTCAGGGGCGGGCAACTAACATTAATTTAAAAACATATCCTTTGCGAACATTCAACAGTAATTAAAAAAGTATGATTTTCTAAGATTACTACCAAGACAATTTAGTCCCTGTAGATGGTTAGGAAGAAATTAAGAATTAAATAACTAAAATAATTGAGCACACAAAGATGATTTGAAATGCCTAAAAACTTCATTTTTTTAGGATGGAGAAGGCCAGTACCGTATCCGTGCCATAGTACTGCACTATGTTCTCGTGCTCAAACTCACTTAGAAGAGCTATCTCCTGGAACAAAAGGCAGAGGAAGAAGTGAGAAATGCAAGTTATAACAAAATTGTGAAGCTTTCACCTGGAAAATAATCATCAGAATTTGAAGTTATAACAAATGAGTTCACATCATAACAAAAATGTTATCATGAACAAGTGCAAATCACCTGCTGAAGTTGAGAGATGCTTTGTCTCCCCTGACTATCATCATCGAGGAGTGAAACTTCCTTAATTGCAAAGAAGTTCCCATCCCTGCAGAACAGAAACAAAATCAGATAACAAATAAAGCATTAATGCTTCAAAACTTGTCGAATTATCCGAATAAAAGAAAACCCAGGTGGGGATTAAGATCAGTTCAGATTCCTATCAAAGAGAAACATAACGTACTGTGAAATTGCTTCATATACAGATCCAAACGAACCACTCCCTAGACGCTTTCCCGGTTCCCAGGATGTAACAAACTTTTCACGGATGCACAACAGATCTTTAAAGCAATTTAAGTTCGCAGGCAGTAACAAGTTGCATGCGAGAAAATAAAA
>JBBMEF010000028.1:3765403-3788114 GCA_037832685.1 Sicyos baderoa
ATTGGCTCCGCTTTGGAGAACGATTGTAATTTGGTTGTGCGTGGTTGTTGAATGCATTATGTTTTCAAAAAAAAAAAAAACATTTGATATTTTGGTAGAATATAGATTACACTTTAATCATCAATAAATAAATAAAAATAATAATAATAATAAATTGAAAAAAACGCCAACTCCTATTAATAAAATAATACATTTATTAAATAATTAAAATGAGTAATGTGCTAGTAGCATAATAATTTTATTGTTTGGTGCTATAATTATTCAACACGCAGATTCAACCTTGAAGTTGGCATAGTAACCCTTTCCTCCAATTTGATTTTTTTTTGTTTAACTGCAAAATAAAATAACCATCTCATTAAATGTCGGAAACCGTTTTTTCTGAGACAATAAAATATATATTAAATGCAGTTTTAGAGTCATAAATGTCTTACAAAACTAAAACTAGAATTGGCTATCTACAGAGAATTTTCGACGTAGTTTCTTGAAACCTTCTTTCAAATAACCTTTAAAATTTTGTTGATTATTATCTTTTTTTTTCGAGAAGCAAAATTTTGTTGATTATATATATATATATACGAGTTTCCATTTAACAATATTTAGTAAGCCTTCCATGTTAAACAAAAATAAATAAAAACTCCCAGCTAAACGGGGATGACGATCGTTTCCCGTTACCAACCAGTTTATTTTTATTAATTTATTTTTGTTTTTTAATACTTATATATATTAAAAATACTTATTAAAATTAATATGTTTCTTCTCTAATAAACTATCTAATTAAAAGTTAATCAACGAACCTCACGAAAAGTTAATTATTTGAAAGATCATCTACAAATTCATTGAATTGAGTTAATAATTAAAAAGGTTTGTAAAAAAAAAAACATATATATATATATATATAATAGTTCTCCATTGAAAACGAGAGAATTTCTCGAAGATAACTCCCACCTCATTCTTTCAAAATATAACATAAAAATTTATAGAGTTAGAGGATTAAAATAGGTGATAAATATAAGGACGGTCTTTTTTTAAGAAATTTAAGAAATTATGAAATTAATAGTTCTTTAATACCAAAATAAAAAATTGCATATAAACAAACAAAGGTTAGAGACGTGCATGTTTCTAGTAGAGTTGGGTCTCATTAAAACGCGAGCGTTGAATTATCGTTTAGGTGGGGAATAGATAAGTGAGCTGAGAGAATTTCGTACAAGATAATTAGAGAATAAGATAGAAATTATATCATTATTGTTTCACCATCTCCGATCTACGCATTTTATTTTTATAATCTCTTTTTTATCGATTTAATATTTAATTATATTTTGTTTGTTTATAGAACTATTTATTCAAATATATATTTTATTTAATAATTAACTATATAATCAAAAATTAATATATATTTTTGCATGAAAAAATAATTATTTAAAGGCTACGTCTTTTCAAGGAAAAAAAAAAGTTATTTAAAAAAATTATTAAATTAGAAAGAGATGAAAACAAGTAAATGGAATAAATTATCCCAGATACATCTCTACCGACCATAGCCAAAACCTTTATATAAAGTTTAATAATTGAGAAGATATGGGTTTGAGGGAAAAAAAAAAAAAACTCAAAAGGGCATTCTAGAGAGAGAGGGAAAGAAAAAAACCAGATTCGTTAAAGTCACAGTATTAATTTTATTTTGTGTGGAATAAAAGTGAATGGTAAGTTGAATTTGATAAGAAATTTCGATGTCTGTGAAATGTCAACATATCAAGTCGACCGATTTGAATTTTTCATATCGTGGATTTAGAAAAGGTGTTTGGACTCATGAACATGAAAAATATCACTACGTACATTTCTAAACCAATTTTCTTGTCTCAATTTTATACTAAATTGTTTGGTTTTCTATGGTAGCCTATTACACCTCAATAGTGTTATGTTAAAATGCCTCGTAATTGATGGACCTTTTTTATTAATGGCAGGATTAAGTCAAATATGTTATTGTTATAATTACACAAAATTTTCTTTACAACCTCAATTATATATATTTTCTTTAAAGTTTATACTACTCAGATTAGATCAAGCTTACACATGCATGTAACTTGAATGTTTCAAAATCAAAGATATGTGCTCTTTTTTTTTTTGATATTCGTGAATAATGTTCGGGTCAACTTTGGCACACCTCGACTAATGTTATAAGGCACACCGTCTGACTCTATAACATTTGGATGCTCGTTTCATTAGTATTCGAAGTAGTTGTCAACTACCTTGTATCTTTCCGATATGAAATAATTGATTTGTAATATTTTGCAAAAATCCAACAAAATTATACTTTGACAAGATATTTAAAAAATCCGAATGTTCTACGGAAACATTATCTTATCTAACAGTCACATATTTCAACACTAAAAATTATACTATACTCTAACATAAACCATACCACTTGAAATCTCACATTCTAACATTATTCTTTTTCGTCACATGTCAATTTATGGTGCAATGTCGTAACTTCCACCACACACCTTGTGTAGCCGCCAAGTCAATGCACATACACAAACTTGTGAAACCATTGACATCACATTTTCTACCATGACAAAGTGAAATACCAAAATGATGATTTCATTTTCTTTCAAAGGAAGTCATCATCTCCTCTAGCAATAGAGACCACATCAACATCCAAACTCAAACCTGAACCCTTTGACGAATTTGCTCTTTTAGAACAATTATTTCTCAAGTGGGCAGGTTATTCACATTCCCAACAACCTCTATCTTACACAAAATTTTTGTTCTTTTTTAAATTGTCAACTACTGATACTGGATTCTGTTATGAAATACGTTCATCACACTAAACTGCTAAATAACGGACAATTGTATATATATATTATAAGTTGTTAGTAATAACTCATAGCGAATAAATGTGTAATATTAATGTTTGAATTTAATAAAAGAAAAAAAAAAAGTTGCTTGTCTTTTGACGAAATTTATTTTGGTTTGGAAGGACAGAAAGGGGAAGTTGTGGATAGAAAAGAAACGATGGCGTCATCTAACGTGAGTTTAATATGGGGAGGGACGGCAATATAAATTTTATTTAAATTGTTTTTAGAGGGCACTTGTCCACGGCGTACGAAATGAAAATAAAAAAAAGGAAAACTCTCCTACACATCCATGTGTAGAGGAATTCTACATTTTTCTTATGTGGCACCCTTTGTGCCATACAAATAATTTTATTTTTTTAATATATTTAATTATAGCATAAATTTGTATGACATCAAAAAGACATAGAAAAATTGTTGGGATCCTCTACACGACCATGTGTAGAGGAATTTTTCTAAAAGAAAAAATATTTCAAAGATTGATTCTTATTTTTTCCACGCGTAATGCGTTCCCAAATTCATCCAAACGGCATTTCCTATATACATGCATGCACATAATGCCTTCCTTTCATCCCATCCCCGCCCATGCATGTACAATATCTTATATTTAAGTACACATTATTATTGCTACAAAATAATATGAATCAAATATCGATTTGTTGGATCGAATTTGTAATCATATAATTGAAACTATTTGACATCAAATAAAATAACTAATCCCACGACTAAGGAGTATTCTGTCTATTTTATTTATTCTTCTTTAGATTTTGTTTTTCTTGAATAAATCAACTTTTTTTTTTCTTATCTATACAATCTATTAATCCTTCATTTTTTTTTTATTATTTTAAGTACAACAATTATTGAAAAAAAATATTTTATAGGTAGAGATTGTAATAATTCAATTCAACATCACGATCACATGTTCAATTTAGCAATAATGACTTCATAAGATTTTTTGTCTTTATTTCTTAGTTTATACTAAAAAATAATCATTAAGCGAGATAATTCGAATGAACTGCTTTAAAAATAAATCTATAGGTAAGAAAATTAAGTTTAATCATCCTGACATAATCAAGTTGTCAAAGAGAGCTTTAAAAGTACGTTGATGGAGAAAATTCAAATATTATAGAATCATACCAATCATCTTAATTATGACATTAATTGAAGTATGCACGCCCCGATATAAATATAAATAAAGTTTTAAGTTTTATCTAACATTTCCAAGATACAGTTTTAGCTTTTGTAGCGGTGTTTTCCTAGAAAGACAAATCTGTAGGTTCTCCGCGTTGGAAATTATAATCGAGAATAAAAAGTTTATACAAAAAGGACAAATTAAAATTAATGAAAATGGGGAAAATAAAAGGTATAGCCTCTATGAAACACGTATATTAATTTGTTAAAAAATAAAAAGAAAAAGAAATACGTACATTAAAAAAAAAAAAAAACTATATGAAATATGTGGGCTACCTACACTGTACCATACACCAAGTCACAGCAAATCGCCCCTCCACACCTACTAAATTAATCAACAACATTGCCCAAATTAATTCTCCCAATTTTCTGAGAATCCAAATATCACTAAATTGTTATTAGGTAATTTATAAATTTAGTATTTTTTCAGTTGAACAGCAATTGAGATGGAGAGATTTAAATTTATGGTACATGGGGAGACTCCAACCCAAGACCTCTAAAGAGATAAGTGAGCATTGATGCCGGTTGAACTATTATTCTGTTGACTCTTTAATTATAAATATTTGATTGAACCACCTATTCTTATAGATTAGACACTTATTCATTCCATAAATCTATTTTGAAAAAAATAAATAAAATCAATCCATACAAATAATTCTATGTATTTTGAGAGAATGGTAAGCTATCATTTTACAAAAACTTTTATTTCTTATTTTTAATAAAATATATAACCGTTCTGTTTAATATATTGTTATTGTTTTTAAAATCATTCACTATTAACTGTTTCAAACTAAATTTTAGAAATATATATTTGTATATATGTATTTGTTTGAAATATCTTATGTTCATATTTTATCGTAATTATTATTATTAAATCAATTTGGAGATTCAAACTTGCTAGTAAAGCTGATTAGTTTGTTGTATTGCTAAATTAAACTGATTTTAACAATTAAAATTAATATTAAACAATAAACATAATGTAAAAAATAAAAAGAAACAAACTTAAAATACAATTCTAACTAACACAAGTTCAAATATATGCATTTTTTTTCAAAAAAAAAAACCTCAAACACCATTTTGGTATTTTAGTGAAAATTTCAATTGTAGAGACATTTTTTAATTTTATTTGATTGTTTTTTTTTTTTGAAGGAATTTGATTGATTTTCAGTGTCAAAGAAAACCAAAGAGGAAAATTATTTTTACTTTGTTTTTCACATTCGCCGTCCCTCGTCTTACCTCTCCAAACTCCTACACGTTCGCTTCCGTTTTTCACCCACATCTCTCTCCGCCGTTCCGTTTTTCTCTGCCGTTTTCCGTTCTCTCTGCCACCGCACGGCGGCTGAACCTGCCCGAACCTGACCGAACCGAACAAACGGGCAAAAACCCTATTCGCTTTTCCGAACAACTCAACAACCGCTCATTTTCTCTCTTTCCCAATCCCTTTCCCCGCCGCCGCCGCCGCTTTCTTTCTTCACAGCAACCACTGGAGGCAGTTATTGAACCACTTCCGCCTTCTTGGTCAGTTCTTCGTCTTCATCGGAGATTTTCCAGGTTAATTTCATTCATTTCTTGTGATTTCTCTTGCGCTGCGCGGACCTTTGTGGAGGCTTTTCCGAGGGTGCGTATTTGGTTTAGGGTTTCTGATTTTCCTTTTGCTTTCTTTCGGCGCATTCAATCGGAGTTCGGATTGCGGTTTTTTCTGATTTCGTTAGGGTTTATTTCTCGTCTGATCGAACTGTTTTGACGGGGGCAATCTTCTGGTTTGGAATTGCTCCTCTTCTTTGTGTTTCTGCTTCTTAATCGATTCCCTCATAGACGAGGGTTTTCCGACGAACAACGGAGGCTGGCCATTCTTTTGAATTGAACCGCTTCATGTTATCCTTGGTATTTCCTATGTTGTCATTCTCCGATGTTCCATTCACGTATGAGAATTAGGTTATGTTGATTTTGCACATAAGATAAGATAAATTCCGTTCAGAATGCGTCCAGCGTGTCGCCGAAATTGGTAGCTACTTGCTTGAATAGCAGTGGTCGTGAAGTGTAGGATAATTGTAGAAGATAATCTTCTTTAGTGGCATTTAGGACATAGCTTTTGAGAACTATCCTCTGGGTTCTGCGAGTTTGCGACTTCGAAGCAATTTACTGCACATGTCAATCTTTGCTGGAACCCTGGATATGCTACTGAGTTGATGATACATATGATTTGTAGCCGCGACTTGCATAGTCAAGGATGCCTGAGAAAGTTCATCCAGCACAAAATAGAGGCTAGACATTAGAATTAATAAAGTTTGGGTTAGGATTTTATACATTCTCTGTATAAAGAGCAGCTTCTTTTTTGGAAATTTGAGGTGGTAAAGAAGGCAAGAATTGTTTTTCTTTTTTTTCTTTTGATATTTTGATCATGTTCTGTATTCCTTATGGAAAGAAGTGAACCCTCATTAGTTCCCGAATGGTTGAGAAGTACTGGAAGTGTTACTGGTGGCAGCAATTCAAACCACCATTTTCCGTTGTCTTCTTCCCACTCAGGTACTGCCTTTTGTTTTAAAATAGTGCATGCTTTCAATTTCATTAATGATGCGATAATGAACACCTTTAATTGTATGTTATTTGCTGTGCAGATGTGCATTCTCTATCTCAATTGAGAAATAGAACTTCCAAGACCACTGGCGATTTTGACACTTTACGTTCTGGTTTTTTTGATCGGACATCTTCATCTAATTCAAGGAGAAGTTTGAGCAACGGTTCTGCTAAACATGCATATAGTAGCTTTAACAGGGGTCATCGTGATAAGGATCGCGAGAAAGAAAAGGATAGGTTAAACTTTGGGGATAATTGGGACCGTGACTCTCATGATCCTCTGGGAAAGATTCTTTCCAATAGGATCGATAAAGATGCTTTACGGCGATCCCATTCAATGGTATCCAGGAAGCAAGGCGAGTTGGTACACAGACGAGTTGCATCAGATTTCAAAGCTGGTGTTAACAGCAGTCACAACAACAGTAATGGAATACCGTCTGGAACAACTAGTGTCGGCAGTAGCATTCAAAAAGCTGTATTTGAAAAGGATTTTCCGTCACTGGGATCTGAAGAAAGGCAAGGAGCATCAGAAATTGGAAGAGTTTCATCTCCTGGTTTGAGCTCACCAGTTCAAAGCTTGCCTATTGGAAACTCGGCCTTAATCGGTGGAGAAGGATGGACATCTGCTCTTGCTGAGGTGCCCAATATGATTGGAAGCACCGCTGGATCCTTGTCAATTCAACAAACTGTTCCTGTTACATCAGGGGTAGGGCCTCCGAGTGTGACAGCTGGACTTAATATGGCTGAAGCGTTAGTGCATGCTCCATCTCGAGCTCGTGCTGCTCCCCAGTTATCTGAGGTACCATACTATACCTTCTGGCTTCTTTCTATTTCTTTTTTTAAAACCAAACTTTCTTAAAAATTACCGAGAACCATACATCTTCACTCCCCAAAAGGGGAGACCAGACAAGAGAGTACATCACCCCTACCAACATCTTGATCCTGATCCACAGAGGACCTTCTGGCTTCTTGTGTTGTATATTATAATCTTCTTTGAGCTAACAGTCTTATCCTTTACACCTCTCTTTTGCAGTTATCTGTGAAGACCCAGAGGCTCGAGGAGTTGGCTATCAAACAATCTAGGCAATTAATACCAGTGACACCTTCTATGCCAAAAGCTATGGTAATTGGAACTGATGCAATCGTTGAATCTTTGTTGTATACATTTGTTTCTGCATCTTTATATTTTAATTAATTTTGGTGATTATTTTTGTTGATTAAAACATGGAAAGGGTTGGTACTTAAAACAAATAAGAGAGCTGAGAACCATTTACGTGGTATCTTGACAACTTGTGTCAATCTTTGATATCAGCTAGGACTAGTACTCTCTTCGTAGCTACTTCTGTGCTGTAGGTATTTAGGATGTGTATATAATGATTGTTTTTAGGTTAATTATACTGAAAACTATACGATAAAGACAATAGTTAGATGTTTTGACATTTTTCTGCACCTGCTGCTGGTGGCTGGTGATTTAAAACATTTGCTAGAAGTTATGGAAGCAGATGCCTTTGGTATGTAGTGGGGCGAAGCTCTTCCCAGTTATCATGAAAAAAACTTTTGCTAGAAGTTTCTGCTTCTAAGTCATTAACTATGTGCTAGTTAACTATGCCACTTTTCCCCCTTCTACTTGACGAGAACTCAGTTTTAGGATGGTTGAAAGAACAAAATACAAGTGGGCCTCAGAAAAGGGGTGCCAGAGGGCTTCAATATCTTATAATGCCTTTTTAAAGTAACCTGATGCTTTTTTTTTTCCAGCAATCGAATGCCTTTCTTTTTTAAGCAATATACTTTCTTTGATTAATGTAGTAATTTTATTTCAAATTGTTCAAAGGGGTATGCCTTTTCTTTTTTGGAAATTTATAAGTAGATGATAGGAAAGAGATAACAGGATATATTTTTGGATCCAATTTCATAGTGTTCATTTATGTGCTTTGCCGAACATTTGCACTTTGCAGATTGTTATCTTTGGTTAACCACTTTTATTCTTTCTCAAGGGTGGAAAAAGGCAGTGATAGGTTAAGTATGCTTTAAGGGAAGCGTAAACTTTCTATATTAGATTGTTGTGCTGTAGCCAATGTATCACTGGAGGGTAGTGTTATTTGTTTGTTAACGTGTTATATTTGGTTGGCAAGTTTTTTTTCCTTACCTGAAATAATGTTATGCTGTTAACTATCAATAATTCTAACATAACTGAGCATTCTTCTTCTCAAAGGTTCTCATTTGATGATCTGTTTTGCTTTTTGAAGTTGGTGTAACCTACTGTTGTTTTCGTATAGTGTGTAAAAACAAAAAACTTAGAAGTATAATTATTTGTAGATTTAGAACGAAAAGAAAACAGAAAACAAGAATATTATGTTCTTGTGTTTTGTTTATCTGTATTAATTTATCCACACCTGATCAATTTTCTTCTAAAAGTACGAATGGATTTAAATCTGTTGTCCTTATATTCACATGCTGAAGAAATTAATGAAAATAGGACAGCAGGTCATATCTTTCCAAACAATTTTAGAAGAATTGTTTGTGAAAACGATTTTGATAAAATGTTATCTACTCTTGTAATGTGAAATGTAACTCGTTTTTGCGTTTTGATAATCCGCTAAGAATGCATATTTCTCATTATTATATTTAACTGCAAAATCTTCTGTTTCCCCCCTTAATCATCAGCGTTTTTTGACAGGTGCTTAATTCTTCTGATAAATCAAAGCCAAAATTAGCATCAAGAACTGGAGAACTCAGTGCAACCATCAAGGGTGGACAGCCACAGCCGTCGTTAGTTCATGCTAACCAATCTCGTGTAGGACATGTCAAACCTGATGCTCAAAAGAATTCTCACGGGAAGTTTCTTGTTCTAAAACCTGTACGAGAAAATGGGATCGCCCTTGCAGCAAAGGATGTCTCAAGTCCAACTAGTAATGCAAGCAGCATGGCAGCAAACAGCCAGTTCGCTCTTGCACCTTCGGTTCCACATGCTCCTTTGAGAAGCCCAAACAATTCAAATGTTTCTTCTGTGGCTAGCAAGATTGCTAGCTTAGATCTCAAATCTGGATCAACTTTGGAAAAAAGACCTTCCTTATCACAAGTCCAGAGTCGGAATGATTTCTTTAACCTCATTAAGAAGAAAACTTCAACGAGCTCGGCTGCTGTTCTCTCAGATTCATGCTCTTCTGTGAATTCTCCTTCAATTGGCCAGTCTAATGAACCAACAAGGGAAGAAATCAACATTCCTGCAAGTCCTCGTGTCGTTGAAAATGGTGCTATGGAGACTAGAAATGGAGATAGTTCCGAAGAGGTTCAAGTATCTCGTGACAGTGTCGAAATAACCGAGAGCCATGTTGCTGCGGAATCACTAGATGAAGAGGAGGCTGCTTTTCTTCGTTCTCTTGGTTGGGAAGAAAACTATGGCGAGGATGAAGGCCTTACTGAAGAAGAGATCAATTCTTTCTATCAGGAGGTAAACAAAATAACAAAATACTTAATTCTCACGTTTTTTTGGTTATCATTTCATACATCGTGTCTTGTTGGCCATTTCTTGTCACGTTTTACTAGTATTGATTTCATTAATCCCTGCTGCACTACATTACTACTTTTCAAAATCACTTTTTATATCCTTTGATTCTGGTTGCAGTTAAAGTGCATGAACTTGAAGCCATCTCTTAAAGTGCATGGATGCATCCAGTCAAAGATATTCGAATCTCACGAGGGTAGTAGCAAGGATGGAGCCGTTTCTGAACCGAGCTCATCTGACTCGGAAGCCTGAATTTCTTCTTTTTCACCCATGAGAAGTTCTAGTTCACAAATTTTAATGGCAGTGGGGTTAGTTTTTTTTTTTTCTTTTCTTTTCTTTATAAATCTTTTATCACCTTTTTGTTTTTCATGGTTATGAAGAAATGCTGATGATCCTATCAAAAAAAAGAAATGCTGATGAGGGTTGGGGTTGGGGTTGAAAGAAGAGGTGGATGTTAATTGAACAATGAACAGTGCAAATAATGCAATAAGTTACAGTTGCCCAAATCATCCTGCCTTCCTGTACAGCGGGAGATATAGTGGAAATTGCATCTTTTGGTTTATTTTGCTTATTTGTTCTCGCTTTCCCAGAGGTTCTTTATTCTAGAATGAGGAATATTTAGGTTATGTCCGTGTATGATTTAGAAAATAACGCCCACCTACGTAATCCAATATGGGCCACATCTTATTTTAGTTTAAATACAAAAGATAATAAAGAAAAATAGGATGTGATCGAATATGGGCCATCTAGGTGGACATTATTTTTTAGTTCATGTTGGACATGGCCTAAATAAAAAAGGTAAAAAGGTTTTTGTTTCTTAATGTTTATGGATTTATTTTTTGGTGCTATTTGAATCGCCCATTTTTAATGGCTTTACGATCAAACTTGCACATTAATCATCTCCTACGTTTGAAAAACTATGTAGTAACTCAAAAGGCTTTTTATATTTGTTATTTTTAGTTTTCAAGGGATGGCTCGGGCTTCGTAAATTATAGGTGTTCAGAAATTAATTTTAACAATGAGTTGATTTTTTCCCCTAATTTTTATTTAGAGTTGTGATTTATATTATTGAATAGAAATTTTATTTATACCATTTTTCTTCATTTTGTGTGTTATGATGAGCTATGTATCATACTAATAAAGTCTATTATGGACTGGTTTTATTGGTTTTCAACTAAATGATTTTATATCATTCTTTAAAGGCATGCATTGTTTTTTACATCTTCAAGATGTTTGTATTATAAAGTTATTCAGCGATGAACAAGTAGTCTATTATTCTTTATTTTGTATTTATTTTCTTTTTAAATTGGAATTTATAAACAATTAATTGTAGCAAAAAAAGCCGATTTTGATGTTTAAAGTAGTCTATTATATTTATTTAACAAAAATAGTTGGTTTTATAGTTCTTTAACCAAATAAATAATAATTAATTAAAATAATTGTGACGTGAAAATTCTTAGATTATCCTTATAAACTAATTCATTTTTAAAATACTCTCATTCTTGACTATTTCATTCTAATTATCATTATTATTATTTAGTTGGGAAATAATTGGAAGCGTGCAAAACGAGTTTAATTAAATGAAAGATGTTAGAAAACGGATGGCGTGGGAGCAACTAAAGTTTGTAGTAAAAGGTTGGTTGATGTTTCTTTCACCATTGTCGACAAAAACAATAGTTTGATCGATAGGTCTATTATTTCAATTATTAAATTATAAATTTTCTCATTTTTGTCCATTTAATATATATATATATTCTCCAATAATTAGTTATTTAAATGAACATTATTATATATTTTTATGAAAATTTAACTATTATAAATACTTATAACAATTGAGATAAAAAAAAATAAATGAGGAAAAATTCACTATAGATTCAGATCCCTACCAATTTCATGTGGGGAGGATGATTAATTTTAGTGATGGAGACATAAAAGTCATACTTGGGCCTTGCTTCGCTCGTGAACATCTCTTTGTATGTTCATATCTTTGATTATGCATTTGAATTTTTTATTTCAAATTATTGTTAAATTATTATTATTATATTTAAATGTCTCTTTCATATACATTTCTCGTGAAGTACAACATACTTACACTTGTTAATTTAATCCAATGGAACCTTACTTCCTAAGCAATCTCATGGTTCCTAGCTGTTGGAGTCAAATTAATTAGAAGAAATAGTATACCTTTTTTTTTTCTTCCAAACAAAAATAAAATACTCATGACTAAATAAATACATCTATTTCTTTTTCTTTTTTTTTTCTTTTTCAATTTAAAACATTTGATGTATGTAAACTGAACATCTGCTTCTTTGAAGATACGTGTAGTTATATTCATTTTCGTAAAGGAAACCTACTAACGCAAAGAAAACCGACTTCCAACTTTGGCAAGAAAAAAAAAAAAAAAAAAACCCATTTGAGGAAAAATGAATAGACAGGAAAAATGTTCAAAATATATTTCATATGAATTGGGGAAAATGAGACTTCATGCCTCTCCTAAATTTGACAAAGGTCTTTTGAAAAGCCAAAAGAAATGTAATTAAGAAAGTGTTTAGATGATAACAATAAAAGAAAAGAAAATAAAAATATGTGAAGTAATTTATCTCCAATCTCTATGACAATGTGCAAGTTCATTTGGTAAACTTGTTTTTTCAATTACCTAAAATCACAATTAAAACCACCTCAAACTTCAAACAATTCTCTTTCATGTGATAGCAAACAATAAGCCATCATGAGCAGCTCAATGGTAACTTCTTTCCTTTAGATTAGATGTTATTGAAGTCCATTAAATTACAAAAAAATAAAAATAAATGAAGTCTAACAAACTATAAATATATAATCTAAAATAAGCTGTATATGGCGATTATCGATCTTTCATTTCGCATCGACAACTTTTTGAAGAAAGAAAAAACTAAAAAACAAAGCAAAGCTATTATAACCAACCACCCTGCATCATTTATGCTTTCTAAGTGAATGAGATGAACACTGGGACAAAGCAGGAGCGTTAAATATATTGAATTCATAAAGATATATGGACATGATTTCAGCTTAAGATTAACACAACATTTACAATAAGTAAAAAAGCACTTTCGGTTCAGTTCTGTAGTTGGAAAAGTTCCAAACGTCAAAATGATACACAAATTTGGTTACTCTTCAGCCCCTGAGGTCCACCAACTGCATAATTCTTTCCAACTTATTCCGAGTGAGAAGTCCAGTAAATCAACCCACTGCGACAAAACACGAAGAACCTCTAAAGAAACTGACTAAATTGACCACGTGGTCATGGTCTTGGAAACTAAAAGATGAAGAATTCAATCTATGATGAACTACTATTAGAAAATAATTTCCTATGGATTTTCTTAACATCTATGTTGTAGGGTCAGACGAGTGTTTTGTAAGAATAGTCGAGATATGTATAAACTGACCCATACACTCACGGATATCACAAGAAAAAAAACCCTAGTAAGATAGCATTCTTATTACGGGGTACTTGTGCTAGTGCTAGTGATGAAAAGCCCCCAATGATTTCAGGTTTTTTCAAAAAGAAATTTTAATGCAAAGAACACCAAATAATCAGGGTTTATATTGATGCAGCATCAGAATGCTAAAGATAAAATATACTCGGTTCAACTAACTTTGTTTATGGCATGTTGTAGAACATCTTATATAGGTTTGGGAAGAGTGAGATATTGATATCGATATTACTATATCGGTCATGCTCAGAAATCAAGAGAGACAACATAATGAAAGGACCCCAGCAACACTTCTTTAACAAAGTTGCCCGCCTTGCAGAATGATTCCACAACTAGATAGCGTGGGCAATAAAAAGTGGCTACACGTTTGTTGGCACAAATCCAAATAAAAGACGAATAGGAAAAATCAGAATTAAGATAATTTAAAAGAGGAAGGGTGATTTACCTAACCAACACAAATACACACTGCAATACTCCTGCGACTCCCGTCCACACTGATGGACCAGTTTTTACTACAGAATCTTGTATCAAGAGTCCCACTGATGCTGCTAATGAAACGAATGATACCACATAAGCGAAGAAGAGCCAAAGCTTCAATCTGTTGTTAAGGATAACATCGGTACAGTTAATTACAGCATTACACTAGCACCATATCAACACTTAAATCAAATTCTCAATGTTTTGATATCCGTGACTGTTCGGGCCAGCTTGCGCGCACCTCGACTAGTGTCACGGGGCATACCGCCTGACCCTACAACATTTGAATGCCAAGGAAACCCGTAGGAAATTAATTCCTAGGTAGGTGGCCATCATGGGATTTGAACCCATCACCTTATGCACCCTAAGGCCCCCTTTGACCAATTGAGCCACCCCATGATGGTTAAATTCTCAATGTTATCACAAGATTCTTCTAATTTTCCTTTAATTATAGGTCTAAAACTTAATGTTACAGAGGTTTTTTTCAATGATATCTGAAGTTAAAACTTTCAAATAACCAGCATATCATTTGATCATGTCCTAATATGAACTGATATTGTAGTTATCCATAACATTTACTACTGGACTATGAGCACAGAAGGAAACAGGGACAAAATATCAGGTACTAAGATGCACTTTTGCTAATTCCTTTCAATACAAGTGAAGTGCAACAATTAAAGGTACTGTTCAGGTGTTGATCAACTTCTTCACGTTTCATCATCAATTTTGTACACCACCCAACCCTCCTTTGATTAGTAAAGTTGTCTCTTGAAAATCCACTTAATTGCGGCTTTATCATTCACAGCTGCCAAAGGGAGCAAGCTGCAGTTCACATGTCATGACTTACTCTACTTCGTAATTTTCTCAATAAATATATATGTATATATATATAAATATATATATATATATATTTTGTTGATATCCGTGACTGTCCGGGCCAGCTTGTGCACACCTCGACTAATGTCACAGGATATACCGCCTGACCCTACAACATTTGGATGTCAAGGGAATTTGTAGGAAATTAATTCCTAGGTAGGTGGTCACCATGGATTGAACCCATCACCTTAGGCACCCCAAGACCCTCTTTGACCACTTGAGCCACTCCATGATGGTTACCTTCCATATAAATTGAATCCTGCTACTACCACTTCAAGCTAAATTTCAGCTTGCAAGTCACTAGTTATTTTATTCTCGGAGGTGTGAGGAAATGGTTTTTGGTGCATCTTACCTTACAAAACCTCTTGCTAAGTTCAAGGCCCCTTTCTTGAATTATGTTTGGATTTGAAGATCCATAAGAAAGTGAATGCTTTTCTTTGGTGTCCCCCTAGAGAAGTCTCGATCTTATTGGTTAATACTGCCAAAAAATTACAGAAGTTCCCACTTTGGGCTTTGTCCCCTTCGTTTTGTTGTCTTTGCAAGAAGGATGAGGAATCTAGTTGTAGCCCTTTCATGATTACTATTGAATATAAGTATCTCCTTTAGTCGTTAAGTGGGCGGGGCTTTCACTATCCCTAGTCCCTCTGTTGCCTTTCCTCCCTTTTGCTCTAATACAGTCCCCATCTGTCTCTTGTAAAAAAAATGCATCTTGATCATGAAATAGCAAACCTATAACATATGAAGTTTGGGATGGCTGATGCGTACATAACAGTAGTCTGAATAAGGACTCATCACTCATATACCTCGACTCTCATCGTCAAAAACTTTGATACACCATTTTTTATGGTTGTCATACCACATCATACACCCCCACATGTTTGCTATCGCTTGGACCATTCTATCAAGAAGCTACAACGTGTTTTCGTTTTTTATATTATTTGGTATGCACACTCTTTTTTCAACTCTCTCTCACAAGGCATGTAATGACACCCTAGCAAACCTCACTCTTGCCCCTTGGTTCTTCCACTTCACAACCCACTTAATTTGGGGAAGGCCGAAAAGGGATTTTCTTTCTGGGTAAAACACAAAAGGCTGAGTTTTGATCGAGGAAAAAAAGAGAGAGAACGAATACATAAAAAATACCAAAAAAATCCTAAGAGCCTAACTAACTTGTGAAGGGGCTCCCATTCAAACAAAACAAGACCTAAGGAATAAAAAATATCTTTACAAATGAAAACCCCTCACCTAAAGATCTCTCTGCTCCTCTAAAATCCTATTATTTATTTCCCCCAAAAGTCCAAAACAATAGCATAGTGAGCAAACAACAACATACGACCTTCTTCACAAAGAAGGGCAGAAAAGAACTCCTCCATCATGAAACTTCAACTCCTTGGCCAAGCCAAACTTAAAGAAAACATCACGAAAAAGTCACTCCACAACGATCTAGCAAACATATAGAACCACATGAGATGATCTAGGTCCTCGACTGCACCCTACAAATGATACAACACTAGCCCTAATCAACGCGGTCCAAGGACCAACGCATTTAACCATGCCAAGGAGGATTTACCAAACAAAAAAATCCAACCTTCTTCAAGATTTTGATCCTCCAAGGCAAGAACTAGGGCTCCATGATGGAAGATCTTTTTCCCCTATGAATAGAAAAATCGCCAATTAAAGCCAATAGGGTTGTTGCTGCTGCATCATTTGATTCTCTATAAAAAACGGTGTTGGCTAAGATCAAGGGAAATATACAGAAAGCTCCGAAACAAACGCATGGCAGATGCCACATAACAATAATAATAAACATACAGTACAAAATGGTGCTCGAATGAAACAATATGCTAGAAATTTCAGCCCAAATCAATTATTACGTATTCAATACCTCCATTCGCCCTCCTCGTATGGAGAATAATCGATGTCTTCTTTCCGAACGCAATTGAACATCAGAGCCGCGAATGAAGCAAAAATACCTACAACAAAAACCCCAATAACCAAAGCACCGTCAAAAACCCTAACCGGAAATTACACATCCGGCGTGGACTGGTAAATTAGGTAAAGAACCTGGAAGGTAGTGGAGGAAGGAGACGGCAACGGAACTGCAGACGACGGCGTCAACCCAGAACCACCATCCGGCGCCGAACACAGCTCCGGCGACGCCTGGCCCGAAAATTGACCACACCTCCGCCAAATCCATTTCTATGGATTCTTCCTTTTGCGATACGGGTGGATTTGGAGAGGCTGGTGTCAACTGAATGATATTCGAAAAAATATATCTGTATTTACTGTTTTAAAAATGTATATTTTGGATAATTATTTGATCTGGACTTCAATTTTTAAAAATAAATATCAAATTATATAATATTGACATTAAAATTGTTGTTCAATTGCATATGGATATCATATCATATCATAAGTTGTGTGTATTCCATTTATTTATTTGACTCGTACAATGCTTCTCAACAAAATTAAAAATAAAAAAATCAAATGAATCGGTGATGCAATTGATTATTTTAATTGGTGATGGTCAATTTTTCAATTTTTTGATCGCAAGTTCAAATTTAGAAATCGATATTTAAAAACCTGTACAAAATGTTAGTACACAAAACTTTAGAATACAACAACTTTTGGTGAATAATTAATAAAAATAGTTAAAATTCAACTATCTAAAAATAATGAATTTAATCTATGATGCTTAATTACTTAAAAATTATTATTTTTACACATTTTTTTTATACCCGAAATGTAAGTTTGACTCTAACTTAGAAAAAATGAAAAACAATCTGGAGTATAGATATTCATATATGAATATGGTATTTATCAATAGTCCAAAAGTTAAATTATACATTTTATTTATATTTTTTTGAAATCCTTAACTGTATTGAAAAAAAAACAAAAACGATTGTTACTGATTTATGAAATTTAAAAATACGCTGTCTTTTTTTTCTTTTGAAGAATGTGTTGAATATTTTATGACATGAAAAACATCGACATTATTTAAATATTTTATAATAAATAATAAAGTCTGATTTTTATCTAAAAAGGGTATAATTTTAAGATAGTTTTATTTTTAGTACAAATTGGGGAGGGGATTATTTCAGGATTCGAATCCATGACGTTGGTGTTAAATTAATTTACAACAAAAAAAGAAATGAGTGCACCACTAACCCTTTCAGTAGACAGTTTCCTTTAAGTAGTACGGTAAAATTTCAAAATTTACAGAGATGTATGAAACATTTTTGTTAAAAGCGTTTATTAAAATGAAATAATAAAAAAAACGAATGAAAACGATTAAATTGGTTTTTTCTTTAATAATAAAAATGATTAAATTGGTAATATTCAGCTTAATATTAAAGATGACGAGAAAGCATCTAGAGAAAGCAGAAAAGCAAAAATATTGAGGAAGCGAAATAAAGTAAAAAAAAAATCTCTTGAAAAATAATAATTAGGCAAGGGCAATGATCCAGTAGAGCAATTTCATCATCAAGCGAATGGAAAAACGACACGTATACAGTGTTCCGCTGAATCCATAATTTATGACCACATCCTAACAAATCCCCCCTATAAAAATTATCCTCTAAAAACGAACCGCCTTCACTGCCTGCAAAAAACGCGATTCTTTCTCTCTCTTCTCTCAATCGAAAGCGAAATCGAACTGCGAACAAAATTAAAATCGAAAACGGGATCCGAAAACAACTAATTTCAGACCTCAATTCTGGTTTCATCTCATCCTTTTCATCATCTTTTGTTTTCTCTAATCGAAGATTTGTTGTATTATTGTACCAGGATTTCAGAATTAGGGTTAGGGTTAGGGTTTGTTTTTGTACCGTTTGTCTGCGTATTGGGTGGATCCGAAACTGAAAGGCGTGTATGTATGGCTGTGTTTGTGTTTGGATAGAGTGGAATTTGGGGGTTTGACCATGGGTTGCGCTCTATTTCGTGGTGGGTGTTGTTGGTGATGACTAGAGACCGATGTCACTTGGGAAAGAAGATGATGGGTAGGGGTGTGGATGGTGGCTGTGGTACTGAGGAGCGGCCATGTCCAGTTGCGAGAGTGCCGAGCCGACCGACGTTGACCCGAGCTCAATCACTGGAGGAGAAGCTGTGTACTGTGGACATTGGCTATTACGCACAGGCTCAAAAGGCTCTGTGTGAGCGTTCGCCGTTTGATGTAGCGGAAGACTCCTCAGCTCCTCATGTGCCCACTACTTTGCCCAGCAAGTTGGGTAACTTGTTGAAGAGACATACCGGTGGTAAGAAGCGGCAGAGGAAATCCAATTCTGGGGCTGATAAGAAGTCTTCTAGGCAAGGTCAAAGGTCGCGTGGCTCTAACATTTGGGATGAAACAGAGGAGTATTTTAGAGATTTAATGCTGTCTGATGTAGACACTTTGTGTGCAGCGTCTTCCTTTAGTGGGTTAGTTGCTAGGAAGTGTTTTTCGATTCCGTCTGCTGGTAATGTCCCAGAAACAAATGTAGGGGGCAGTGAGAATGTTAGTGGTGAGAATAGGGATGGGGTGGTTGTTAAAGACGAGGTGGAGGGTGATAGGTTGTGCTCGGATGTGGGCATGGTTGAAGCCAGTGGTTCACCTCTGGAAGACAATTGTTGTTTGGATTTGGATTTGGATTCAGATTCTTCTCTCGGGTTAGAATGGCTCTTAGGTTGTAGGAATAAGGTGTCTTTAACTTCGGAGCGGCCTTCGAAGAAAAGGAAGCTTCTTGGCGGTGATGCAGGTTTGGAAAAAGTTCTGATTGCTTCTCCTTGCGATGGAAATTCAGGTTTATGTCACTTTTGCTCTAAGGGTGATACGGGCAAAGGGTTAAAGTCGTTAGTTACTTGCAGTAGTTGCCATTTGGTGGTTCACTATAAGTGCTATGGCATAAGTGAGAAAGTCAATGGATCCTGGTTGTGTTCTTGGTGTAAACAGAAGGATAAAAACAATGATTATGCAAAGCCCTGTTTGCTCTGTCCCAAGCAGGGTGGTGCTCTGAAACCTGTACATAAAGACGTTGACAGTGGATTTTCTGTTGAATTCGCTCATTTATTTTGTAGTCTGTGGATGCCAGAGGTATATATAGAGGACTTGACGAAGATGGAGCCCGTTATGAATCTGGGAGGTATAAACGAAGCCCGGAAAAAGTTAGTATGTAACATATGCAAAGTCAAGTATGGAGCCTGTCTTCGGTGCAGCCATGGTATGTTTATTGCCCCATTATTATATGCCATTCTCCTTTTCTGTTTGAATGATGCATGGGAAGCACATTCTAAGTGGCTACTATGGTCGTCAGATTTTGGCTCATGTTTTCTTTTTTATTTCTGTATGCTGTTGTACTGAGTTGATTTATTTTGTTGGCTTTCTAGCAGAGAAGCATGTTCATAGTTTATCTGTTTAAGTCATGTACAGATATATAGAAGTTGGTCGAAATCTGAAATCAGTGAACAATTAATTTCTACTTCGCTTGTATGTTCTTGCGCCTCTCTTTTCCTCGCTCCCTTCCTCTATCCGTCTCTCACATACACAACTATGCTTTCTAACTTCTTTAGAACGTTAGCTGTTGAATTATTATACTACTACTACTGTCATATTGAGATATTGGAAGGGCATGGGTATCAAGAAATTGCGGGCTGTGTATAAGGCCCTGAGGTATATTGGTTGTAAATAGTTATCAGTTGATTTAGGTTTATGGAACTTAAATATTCAAAGAGTTTTTATCTCATGTTAGAGTCTCATTTAAAAATCGTGCTGACTGGGGTTATTAGCTGGACTAACTAGTTTCCTCTTCCATCATAGTTATTGGGAAATTTCTTGTGGTAGACTGATATTAACCGAGCAACTTCTTATAGAATGTTGGTGGTTCCTGGTTTTCCAAAAAAAAAAGAAGGAAAAATCAGCTCTAGGAATAATCTTTGATATTTTATAATTCTCGCGTTCCAACTTATAGATCTCTTATTGGAACCCTTAAGTTAGGATTAAGTTCCCCTTTTTTTCATGGATGTAAAACATTTTATTAACTCAAACAGTACATAAAATAGACGTGATAAATAATTATCCCCCCAACATAAGCAAGAGGCTTGTATTTACTGGATTTATTCTACAGTTTTGCCTCTTTTTTTTTCTTGGCTTATCACTTATGTAGTTGTCAACTTCTCCCCTACCTCTTCTCTCCCATTCTCTGCCTACTCCCTATCTTCTTTGTAAACTCTTTCATATATCAATGAAAATGGTTTTTTTCCTACAAATAAACAAGAGAGATATGGAAGACTCTCATCTGCCCGAATCAAGAAGATTGGGTTTTATGAAACCTATTATGGTTGGTGCTCAATTAGAGAAATTGGAACAGATTCAGTCCCATAACTTGAATTTGTTTTACTCGTCAAGGGAACCTATGATTTTTCTCTCTACTCTCGAAGATGGTCATTAGCAGAGCAGTTTAAACATTTTTATATTGTTTCGGGAAGTGCTCAAGCTAGTAGAAGTAAGAAGTGCCTAATCTTTTAGAAGCACACTTATAAAAAGTTTCTAAAGTCTTCCGAGAATAGGGGCAAATGGAATTTGATCATATAAGTGCTCAATGTCTTTACATGAATTTTTCCAAACAGTTATAACATGAAGATATGTATTGAAAATCCTTTCTGGTTTTAGTTGATGTTGAAGATATGCAGTTTAATATTGCTAAATGACCAAGCAATCACTAGTTTCATTGAAGGCTTTGTTGTAATATTAATTGTACCAATCATGCACCTGAATTTTCTTAGGATTCTTTGTATTGCTTATGAGTTTATGGAGACTGTTTGGAATTGTGAGAGATGTTACCGTTGATTATAAGATGAAAGACGATTTCATACTGAGTTACATGATTTTGTCATATTCTGGTCGAGAGTAATTTTTTCTTATATAAGCAATGATGAAGCCCCTTCTTTAGTCCTTTTTTGGGTAGTTAATATTTTCATTGATTATGGAATTGCAAAAGTCTTAAGTGAGTACAAAAAGCTTCACCCAATTCCATAATGGCTAATATGATTTAAATGAAAGGTATAGTAGTAATTAGTTAGAGAGGTTGTTAGACATTTTGGCTATACATAGAGGGTGTGGGGAGTGAGGAGTGAGGAGTGAGCAAGGGAATCAATTATTTGGATAGTATGCTAGGGCTTGAGTGATCTCAAGAAAAAAACGGTCTTAGATCCTCTAATTACTTGACTATCTTGTAAGTTTTCTATATGACCTACGATTTGAAGACTTATTGTAGGAAGGGAAAAATAGGATAAAAAGAAAATTAGTTACATTTGTGGGCTCAACTAGTGCGTGCCTTTTGTGGGTTGTGGCACAGTGTAGTGGGGAAGTATGAATAGGGGTAGACTGAGGTCCATTGTTGGTTTCCACTCTCTTGGTGAGATTTGAATTCTGGTATGAGTGTGTTGTTTTCCTTTTCGTTCTTGTGTTCTTCTCATCTTGTGGAATGTTTACTTTGTTTTGAAATTAGCTCATTGTCGATTAAAGAACTCCCAATCCAACATAGTTTGATCCATTTCTTTTTGAATCTCTTGGTGTATATTTGTATAATTCTTGCAGGATTGGAGAGTTGTTTACATGGCATTTTTTTACCTTATATTACAAAATAGCTAGGATCCTATCGATTAGTTATAAAGTTGTTTGATTTTGACCATGGGGACAAAGAAACGAAAGTGAGTTACTGTTAGACCCCTAGAAAATATAAGTTATTATTATATTAGTAAGGGTATTTTAGTAATTATCCATTTGTGTTTTAGTT
>JBBMEF010000028.1:3791442-3804342 GCA_037832685.1 Sicyos baderoa
CGTAATATATCGTGTTTTGTTATTCATCGTTCCGCTGTTAGTTGAGGGTATTGTTAAGATCTTTGGGGGTCTTATCAGTTACAAAATATTAACAAAATGTTTTGCAATAATGAAGAATGGATATTGCCATAAATAGAGAAGAAGATTGAGGTGGTTGAAGAACGAAGATGAAAATCATAAAGGTAGGGAAATCATAGATTGACCAGAGGGAAGCAAAATAGGGCAAAAGAAGACATAAAAGTGAGTTTGAAGATTGCGCGTAAGTTGGAATTTTGGGTAAAAGAGTGGCCATTGACCTTGAGGAGAGGATGATGCTTATCATCCACAATCAAAATGTTAAAAAAAGACGGTTGTTATGAAGAAAATAAAATGAAAGACATTGCAAACCTCATGAAGGTGTGATAGAGAGTCTGAAGGCGAGTTCTGGTTTCTTTGGGGCGAGAGAAATAATAAAATCTTTTGAGGGAAGGAGAGATCTTGATGTTCGGTTCCTTGTGAGATTCAATGTTTCTCTTTGGGCTTTGGTGACTAAGTTGTTTTGTAATTATTCGTTAGGTCGGATTGTTATGGACTGAAAACCATTCTTGTAGGTTCCTTTTCCTTTTCTGTGGGTACACATTCAAAGCCCAAACCTTCGACTACCGCGCCACCCTTTTGAGACGTATATTCTTTCATTTTTATCTCAATGGAAGTTTGGATGTTCATAAAAAAAATAGTTAACAAAGACCAAAACCAAAATTTCCTACGAGTGCATAAGGTGATGGGTTCAATCAATGGTGGCCACCACCTAGGAATTAATTTTCTACAGGTTTCCTTGGCATCCAAATGTTGTAGGGTTAGACGGTATGTTCCGTGACATTAGTCGAGGTGCGCGGAAGCTAGCCCAGACAGTCACAAATATAAAAAAAAAACAAAGACCAAAACCAAATTTCCTTAGTAATCACATATATAAAAAAAACTTGAGTGGCTGCCTTTTCACTTTACTCTTTCTGCAATCCTTTGAGTCTTCAGAAGGTAGGGTATTACTCAATGGGAACCATGTCTACTAAACAAGTTCTAAACCCTATAAAACCAAAGCCAACATGTGCATATCTCAATGATTATTTTTATGGATTCGGGAAATCAGAGCTTCGCTCCACTGTACCTGGGATAACCACCGCTCGTCCCTAGGCCAAGCACCGAGAGATAACGAAAGAATAGAGACACCGTAGGTGTCTACTAATTAATGTAACAAACGAGTCTCAAACTTGAAATTTTGAGAGGAGCACATCGTCGAAGCCCAAGCCTTTGGCCACTGTGCCACCCCTTGGAGACTCTCAATGATTATTTATTGCCAAAAAAAGGAATTAGCCGGACAACAAAAAAAGGGAATGACAAGAAAAATCCTTAGCAAGGCTAGAAGCCGAACAACGATTATTTATGTGACT
The DNA here is from genome assembly GCA_037832685.1 of Sicyos baderoa. NCBI lineage: Eukaryota > Viridiplantae > Streptophyta > Magnoliopsida > Cucurbitales > Cucurbitaceae > Sicyos > Sicyos baderoa. Next base: position 3,792,870 of record JBBMEF010000028.1, read on the forward strand.
TGAATCACAATGTATATCCCCCACAAGATTAAGAAAGGCGATAACATCCAGAGTCTCCCTATTGAAAACTAGATTCAGAGAAGGATGATGTCCCAGAAGCTAACACCAACACATTTGCCATCAGACAATGTTTCATAAGAGATAAATGAAATAACGGAGGAAACAACGAATAAAGTATCCCCATCGAACTAGAAACAAACATTGAAAATAGGAATCTTTTTTTCTTTTTCTTCTGCAATGCCTATCCAAGAGTTCCCTGAAGTGTCTAGACCCCATGCACAACCCACTCGAAAGGGATTGATCCATACTTGGTCACAATAACTTTGTGTCAGAGAGAGACTCAATGTTTATTTATTTCCAATTGAATGATTCAATATAAAGTAAAATGCAAGCCTTCAATGAGCCCTTTTTTTTTTTTACTGGTAAGTAGTAATTCCCAAAAAAATGTCCTAGCAAAAAAGTATTCCCATCAGATCCCTCTCTGGTATAAGTCCGACTTTTTTCCCGCTAAGCTAGGTCGGTATCTACATTTTGCTCTATTAGAGTGGAGATTTAGTTTGTCACTCAATGATTGGCTCTTGAGATGTATACATCTTTTTAGTCCAACATAATTTATACTTTCATATGCATGCTTACTACTCATGGTGCTTTTGTTATGTGGGTATGGTTCTCTGTCCTGTTCACTGTCCTTGCAGTGAGGATATAAGCTTTCTCTATCTTGGATATTTTAATTGGCTCGAAATTGTTGGCTTGACATGGTTCTTTGTTTCGTTATGATGATTTATTTTCTTTAGTTTCTTCATTTGTTTGGGGATGATTTTAGTATTTGTATATGCTCTTCCCTCTCTCAGGAACTTGCAGAACCTCCTTTCATCCAATTTGTGCGAAGGAAGCTAGGCATAGAATGGAAGTCTGGGCAAAATACGGGTGTGATAATGTAAGAGCGATTATTCCCATTCTAGAATTCAGTCTATAAGAGGCCACTCAATCGTATTTTTAATTTTTAATTTTAGTTTATCAAGAAGCCCGTTGAATTGTTATAAAGTATGCACTTCTCAACAATCTAAAGCTTTGTTTTATTAGGTTGAACTTCGGGCTTTCTGTTCAAAGCACTCAGAAAGTCGAGATTGTAGGAGCAGTGGCCGATTTCAAGACCCTTCTGAATCTATTAACAGTGGCTCATATGTGGTTAACCACCTTCCAGTTACATTGTCAGTTAACAGACCACACAAATTAGTTGGGAGAAGGAACATTGATGACCTTTTACTCTGCAAGGAAGCTTCTGATACCAACTCGGGAAAATTGGAAGATGGCGAATTAGAAGATATAGAATCCTCTAATCCTAGTTTAAAGGCTGATTGTGTTGATGCACACAAATCTACTGTCCAGGGGGTTGAGGACGTCAATCCACCTGACTCCCTTAAATTTGCATCAATTTTGAAAAAGGCAAGCTTGCAGATTTGTATTTTTTTTTATGGATTCTTTTTCTTTCTTTCTTAGATTATCTTAAATTGTATTTTAACCTTGCAGTTGATTGACCAAGGAAAAGTAAATGTTAAAGATGTAGCATCAGAAGTCGACATACCGCCTGATTTATTATGTGAAAAACTTACAGTAATGCATGCGATTATTAGTTTTTTTTTATTATTGTTATGAACTCTTTCTCATACAAACAATTTCTTGTCCACTCACGACGTACTTCATTTTTCAGGCTGACAACCTTGGCCCCGACCTGAAAGTCAAAATTGTCCGATGGCTAAGAAACCATGCTTATATTGGTTCCTTACAGAAAAGTCTGAGGGTCAAACTTAAATCGTCTGCTTTATCCAAGGTTGTTGTTGGAGCTTCTGATCGTTCTGTCTCTTTGTCAGTACCTGATTCTGAGAAGTCAGATCCTATTACTGAGAAGATGGTTACACCTCGAAGAAAAGCTAAAAGAAATGTAAGCCATTTGAAGAATGATGAAATCAAATCTTCGTCTGAAGAAATTTCAGGTGGCTCCGGTCTAGCAGTGTCCAGGGATATCTTGGACCAGCAAGCTTATGATGAACATGGTGATGCTGGTGAAAAGGTGAGCACATTATCATTATATATTTTTTGCTATTCCTTTTTTTGGGTGTTGACTATTTATCCTATGGAATCAATATGACGAGTTGTACAGTTATGGTTTATTCCCACTAAGCCTTGTCTGGTTGCTTTGAACATGATCTGTTCTCTTTGTTGTACAACTATGTCCTTGAGTTCTACTGAAAAAGTAAAAAGATTGTTGTTTGTTTATCGAGATGGTTGCAATTGATGGACTTGACTGCATCAACACAAAATAGACCGGAACTCTTGTTCTTTTCCGTCTCTATGATAGTCATTCCTTGTTCATTTGCTGCATTTTCAGGCTTGCTAAGGTTCAATTTTAATTTGCTGCATTTTATGTCTCTATGATAGTCATTCATTGTTCAGTTGGCAACTTTAAATTGCACGGAGTTCATAATAGACCAGAATTTCTAAATCCCTGCCTCTCCAATTTTTACCAGTAAACTGAAGTTTCAATTCATTTTCCCCTTCTATACAATGCAAGGATATCGGCAAGTGTTATGGCCCTTCATGTTATATGAGACTTTTTGTTACCACTGCTATATAAACGTTGTGTGTTTTCTGGTTGTGGCTTCTTTTCTGCATTTTTTATGGATTGACCTTTCTCTTCTGCTGCACTTTATATTTCAAACAATTGATTGAAGATGACGTGTATGAAGTTCCCACATTTCATAAAATTTGCAAGTTACTATAGTTCACCATTTTTTCTTTTGATTTTTTTTCTGTACCAGCATGTAAATGGACATGATAATTCTCAAGATTCTCTTTCGAGGAATTTTCCAAATGATGTAGGTATGTTGTGAAATTTATTATTGATTTTTCACTACTTGTTTCCAGCTTAGCCGTCTTTTTTTCCTCCCCATATTTCTATGACATGGTTCTCCCCCTTCCCAGTGAATCTTCAAATATTTAAGATCTACTTATGAACTTATTGAATCCTTGAATTTTCCTTACCTCCTAGCATACTTATTACTCATTTTCCTGTTAAATGTTTTTCCTTGCAGTGGGTGATCATTTGGAGGTTTCCATTTCTGGCCATAATTCTTCATTAGTTCGTGGGTATGTGGTTCTTTCATATCTATTTTTGTTTCGATTTGAATGCTTTTGACAACTATCCTCTATTTAGATATTTTCTGCTGGTGCCACAAGTTTTTTCTAATCATTCTGAATGAATATTATGCAGAAAGGCTGGAGAGTCCCCTGGTTCTTATTTTCATCCTCATGTCCAAGATAAGATTTCACATCTATTGGATGGAAAGCTTCTTAGTAAGTACATACTTGGATCTAGTGGTTAACCTTTTCATGCTTTTTTTTGGTAAGCGTTGAATTTGTTATGATATTATTTTACTTCACAGATGTGTCTGAAGGAGATATATCACATTGGGAAGCATCTTCGAATGCTGGTGTTTGCTGTGATCACCAACACCAGCATTTAGAGTGCAATGACACGAGTTGTAAATCTGATGGCTTTAAGCCGAAGCAGCTAATCGATAAAAAAACAGGTGGAATTATAAAGTTGTCCCCAGAAGATGAAATTGAAGGAGAAATTATATTTTATCAGCATAGATTACTTGCAAATGCAGTTTCAAGAAAGCGTTTCACTGGTAATTTAATTGTTTTTCAAGCTTCAATGTATATGTTGATCCTTGAACATTTAGACTTTTCTTTTTGGCTGCTCAACTTCCAAATAATCTTATTTAGACTTATTTTTATTTTATTTTTGTAATAACTACTTGAATTCTTGTCTCGGCGGCCTTGTGGATAGATATTTAGGGTCTCTTATGTACCTTTCCTTGAAGGTCCTAGGCTTGAAGTTCAAGTGAGCTTAATTGTAAAACTCCTTATTTCTTCTAGGTCTGGATCTTGGGGTATGCAGTGAAACGAAGCTTCAATTCTTAGCTACTAAAAAAAATTATTTTGGTTCTGCGTGCATAGTCATGTATTGAGGTCTGGATCTTGTAAAACTCATTATCGTACCAGCAATTCACCCTCTAATGAGGTTCAGCATGAGCCAACCAATATGACCTCAATACATGACTATGCATGTCAGTATATGCTAATACACATTTGAGCTGCCTTATTCATCATTTAAACAATCAACCACGAAATAATGGTAATTTAAAGGGGACTAAGTTAGACATTTGATCTTTTGAAAAAAAAAAGTTAGACATTTGATTAAAAAATTAAACAATTGACAGTATAAAGGGCATGGAGCAGGTTAGTTTTATTATTGTTTTTTATAATGTGATATTTTATAGACATAAATAGATATTGTATTAGTTTAGTTTTGAAATAAAATAAACTGAAGTGATTCCTGATTACTCCCCATAGAGCGCAAAATAGCTTCCTCTGATTTGGTGCATAAAGTATTAGTTTTTGTTTGTTTGCAGATCATCTAATTTGTAACGTTGTTAAGAGTCTTCCAAAGGAGATCGATGATGCAAGAAGTACTAGATGGGATGCGGTTCTCATTAATCAGTATTTTAGTGAGCTTAGAGAAGCAAAGAAACGGGGTAAGAAAGAGAGAAGACATAAGGAAGCCCAGGCTGTACTAGCTGCTGCAACTGCGGCTGCTGCTGCCTCCTCTAGGACTTCGTCATTCAGAAAAGATGTATATGAAGAATCTACTCACAGAGAGGTTTTTTATGATTTTTTTTTTTTAAGTTCAACAACAATTGAGAGTGAGAGATTTGTACTCACAATCTCTTGGTCATAAGCACAGTTATACCTAGATATTCCTCTTGATGATTTGTTTTTTAAAACTAGGTTATATGAGGTTCTTTACTGCACTTCTTATGACATATCTATTGGTAAGCGACTTAACTATGAAATGTTTGGCATTTCTTCTCAGTTAATGCCTCGTGCGAAAGAAACACTTACAAAGGTTGCTCTCCCAAAGACATCATTAGAGTCGGATTTCTGTAAAGAACATGCTAGATCCTGTGACATATGCAGGCGGCCTGAGACAATATTAAAGCCAATTTTAGTCTGCTCTAGCTGCAAGGTATTTATACTTCGTCTGCATGTTTCTATGAGAAAGGAAAAAATATTATATTTGTCTGATTGACCGATGGTGTATTTGGCAGGTTGCGGTACATCTGGATTGCTATCGAACTGTTAAAGAGTCCTCAGGTCAACCATGGTGTTGTGAATTATGTGAAGAGTTGTCAGAATCAAGAGGATGTGGAGCGCCAGCTGTCAATTTTTGGGAGAAATCATATTTTGTTGCAGAGTGTGGTCTATGTGGTGGCACCACAGGAGCATTCAGGAAATCATCTGATGGCCAGTGGGTCCATGCCTTCTGTGCAGAGGTAAAACGATTTTAAAAAAAATTTAAGGATCCTTATTTTCTGTTGGAGAATGTGTTAATGTATAATTTATCTATAATAACTGTCCTCATTTCTCTTCTTCTATCTTATTCATAAAAGATGTCAAAGAGTGTGCCTGAGCTTTTTAAATTATAAAGTATCATGATAAGAGGATAAGGCCCATGGGAAAAATTATTTTTATACATTCTTTTTAAATATGCATTAATTTGAGTTTACTTAATGGATCATCTTGTAGTGGGTCTTCGAATCAACTTTCAAAAGAGGGCAAGCAAATCCTGTGGGAGGAATGGTATGTAAAATTGCCAAATGTTATCATTTTATTATTTATGTGAACATATTTTCGCAAGTTCAAATTCAGTTGTGTTATAATTGGTACTTATGGTTGAATTTTAGTCTTCAATTCTACCTCTCTTAATGAAATTCCAGGAGACGGTTTCAAAGGGAGTGGACTCTTGCCATATTTGTCAACGCAAGCATGGTGTCTGTTTGAAGGTCTCACTATTCAATATGCCCATTTTAAAATTATAGTAGTCTTGGAGTTACTTTTTTATTTCTGTTACTCTTTGCTTTATCGATTATTGTGATGGTTAAAGTACCTTCATTTCATCGTCTTCAGTGCAATTATGGTCATTGTCAGTCCACTTTTCATCCCTCATGCGCCAGAAGTGCTGGATGTTATATGAATGTGAAGACTTCTGGTGGTAAATTGCAGCACAGGGCATATTGTGAAAAACATAGTACAGAGCAGAGAACAAAGGTTTATACTCTGTTTAGCAATGATTTCTATTCTTGCAGCATACGATTGTGGCATCTGATAATTAGGAAACATTGACAGGCTGAGAACCAAACACATGGAATCGAGGAATTGAATAAAGTCAAGCAAATTAGGGTAACTCTATTTCCACTCTAATAATTCCTTATGAAATTACTTTGCTGTTGCCTGTTATATTTTTGACATGGTGTTTATGCCTTAAGATTACATTTAGATGGAATTTATGAGTCTGGTTAGATTATATGTTTGGATCAGATGATTAATTTTTTTAGTTTTGAACTTTTGACTATTTTTTGGGAATTATTTTACAACCATTGTATTTGATTGATGAATGTAAGAAGCTATTTCAAATTATATTTGAAACTATAACTGTGAAACCACAAACCAGTTTCATTTGTTTTCTCTGCAGTCCATTTTCTCTTCTTCGTGGCCTTTGTTTTACTATTTTTACTTCTAGTAAGCATGTCTGGGCCAACTTATGTGCACTTCGATCTCATTAGCTTATTTTGAAGGTTTAGATGGTTGTCCTGTCCCATCTCATGCTATGTCTTGTGTATAACCTTTCATGCATGTCTTTATGTTTGAACTTCACACTTATGACTTATGTCTTAACTGGCTTGACTCATGATCTAATTTTTCGTATAATAGATGCCAAACTGTAGAATATTGTTGAATTCTCCATCTTCTTCTTTTGCAGGTTGAACTTGAGAGACTGCGTCTACTCTGTGAAAGAATCATCAAGCGTGAGAAAATCAAGGTATGCCATTTTTAACTAAAAATCTAGTTTTTAATGACACTCAAATGCTGCTCTATTTGTTAAGTGGGGCTTTGGGCTGTAATATACTAGATATTGACTGGACTTGTGTGGTGGTGTAATACCACTGTTATTAAAAAAAAACAAATTGTGGACTTCGTGCTAAGATCCACGGACTGGAGGGCTTGTCATAATCCATTATTTTGGAGTAATATTTTTTTTTAATTTCTTCCAAGTTTTTGGTACTGCTTTTCTATAAAATGAGTCAGGAGCCTGCTTCGTATGTTTGCAGAGGGACTTGGTTCTTTGTTCACATGATGTTCTTGCTTTTAAAAGAGACCATGTAGCTCGATCTGTACTAGTTCACACTCCTTTCTTCCTACCCGAAGTTAGTTCGGAATCCGCTACCACATCACTTAATGCGCACGTGGAGGATTTAAAATCGTGCAGTGAAGCCATGCAGAGATCTGATGATGTAACTGTGGACAGCACAGTTTTCACCAAGCACTGGAACAAAGTACCCTTGTCTTTGGACACTGAGCAAAAGACCGACGACTTGAGTTCCACAACTCAGAACCTATACCCTCGAAAATCTGCAGACAGGGGCCAGTTTGCAGGGAAGCAAATACCTCAGAGATCTTCGACTACTACATCTCGTAATCTTGTAGATGTTGGAGGATTGAGGTTTAAGTCTAGAAAGGTAACAGTATTCTAGTAACACCCCTTCATGCTTGTTATTCCATACTGAGTTGTAAATTTAATCATGTGCACCATCCTGACTTGTTGATATTATGAACCGTAGCATGCCGAGACGATTCAGAAAGAGCTAGTAATGACGTCTGACCAAGCATCAATGAAGAACTCTCTTTTACCTAAGCAATACCTGTATGTTCCTGCTGATGTCCTTGCCAAGGAAAAGCAGGTTAACCAGGAAACAGGTTCTGTGGAGCCACCAAACTGTGACAGGTAGTTGGCGAAGTCATTTCTAGTGTTGATTTTCCATGTTGGAGGCCAAACATTCATATGGCTCGACCAGCATCTTGCTCGGAAACTGAGCCGAGAGCAAGCAACATAGCCTGATAAAGAAGAGCAGCAGGGGGGATGCTGGGATAGACACTAGCAAGGGCGCCGGGTTCTGAGTTGGGCAGAAGTACATTCGGCATCGAGTGTAATCGTACGGGTGGGTGGAGTGTTATGGTCAAATGTTGAAATGAGGGCAGATTGAGTTTTTCTGGTCTTTATATTTTTTAGAAGTATTAACCATTTGTGTGTACGAAGAGTGAAAAAGGAATCGAGCTGCTGCTGCTGCTGCTGGTAGATGCTACCATTGTAAAGTTGGTGTATTATTGATACGCAATCCAATCCATTCGGTCCCCATCCTCTTCCAATCTGCCTGATTCTCACTCTTAAATGGGACAATAATGCTCTCAACGCTATTGCTCAAAATTGGCTCTATTTTTTTCTTTTCTTTTCTGAGTTTCATCAATTGGTGTTAGAAGTATTTTTTGCAGCGCTTAGTTTGGAAGTTTTTTTTTTATTATTAGTTTTTGGTTATTTTTTTTAACACCCCTACACTACCCTTAAATGAGGTTTTGTAGAGTTTAAAAGGTGTTTAAAAAATCTCAACAGATATGTGGAAAAATAAGTTTTTAAGAGCTTCTTAAAGTAATTTTCTTTCAATTAATTTACAATCCATCTTTACGAAGGAAAAACACAAAATAAAATAGTTCTAAGTAGGTTATGGATTTAGATTCTTTTATTCTAATATTGAATTAAAAAAACTATATCATTTTTTATAATTATAATTTTAGAATGATTTTGTTAAATTTTTACTAGGTTTTGAGTAAAAAATATACATGGTCAGTTTTCTATCGTTATTTAAATTATATTGATGGTATCCAGTACATTATAATAACATTGAAAAGTAAATTGAAGTTTAACTCCAGTTAGAACATCGATTAAGTTATTATAAATAATAAGTTATTTTGAATAATAAATAAATTATATTTAAGAAATAGGGATTATTATAACAAAATTATGATAATCTCTAATGAGGACCTGGATAATTTGTTAATGTAAAATGATTATGAAGGTTATGTGAATAGATTTAAATTTTGGCAATTTCTTCCAATTAAGATTAATAGATCCAACTCAACTCAATTTTGGTTTGCATTGAATGCTCCCAAACAAGGCCTAGTTATATTATAAATTTTGGGTGTAGTTTAGTAGACAAAACTTTAATTAATTATAAAGATTAAATCTTCTGCTAAAATAAGAAATTCTAGAAATCTATTTAAAAAAAAAAACAAAATATAAAATATTCATTAATTATCTTTTTGAAACAAGGTAACCATGTCCGTTCCTAGGCTAGGTATCGGAGACATCGAAAAATAGTCTCACAAGTGAGTCTCGAATATGAAATCTTGAAAATATTTATTAATTATTATTTGTTAAAGTTATATAAGACCTTTATTTTCGTGGAATACTATAAAACCATTATTATGATTTCTCCTTTTTAAAATTAAACTCTGATTTTATATCCACCCAATAGTTGTTGAATAAATGGGGGACAAAATGCAAGTTTTTTTTTTTTTGTTAAGAGATTGAATATTTTGAGACTTCTTAATTAAATAATCATGTAATCTTCTTTTTGAAGTAAAATTATCATGTCCATTTTTTTTAAATTCATTCGGTCATAAACTTAGCTTCTTGGCAGATATTTTTTAAAGTAGTTAAAAGTGGATTTGAAAGTTTAAATATTATTGATAACTATTATGGTTAGTTGACGATGGTTTCATTATTTTATAAAAATCTAGTTCTACCGTGATCTTAAGTTCGATTTGTAGAATTAGTATTTAGTGTCTTTGTTTGAGTGCAATCATAGTCTAGTTTGTAGTGGTTTCTCCCTAAATTAAAAATAAATAAATAAATAAATTCTTTTCCCCGAATATATTCCGAACTACAAAATAGAAAAAGGAAAAAGAAAAAGAAAATAGAAGGGCGCTGCCGTTTGCAACGGTTACCGTGCTCTGCCTGTGCTTCCGAAGCTCCAAGCTCGCGATGGGGTCGTTAGACGTCCAATCAGGCAGTGCTGAAAATGGATCGGCCGCCGTTTCCGGCGATGGTGGTGAAATCCCAGATCTGGGCGACCCTGCGAACCAGACATCGAACGATTGTGAAGGAACGGCGGGCAAGGAATTGGGAGCGACGCAGAGGCGTAGTATGTCCTCCAACATGCCTGCTCTGGACGTGGGGACTCGCGTGATGTGCCGGTGGAGAGACGGGAAGTACCATCCCGTCAAGGTCATCGAACGTCGGAAGTTGCATGCTCCTTCCGGCTACACTGATTACGAGTACTATGTCCATTACACCGAGTGTAAGCTCTCTTCTTATCTCTACTTCACTCTACTTTCAATATTACTATTTGATTTATGAGAATTGAGAGATGGATTTTTCTATTTGTTTCAGTATGTTGTTTAGGGTTTGCGTCGTGAATTAGGGTTTATACGCATTTGATCGATTTAGGGACTACGGCCTTTGGATTGAGGGATATAAGAGGCTCTGTTGCCCGGCTTGAGATTTAGAGGTGTCGAACCTCAACTCACTTGTGACATTAATTTGCAAGACACCAGTGCCTAACCTAGGAACGGGCATGGTTACCCCGGTTATAGTGGAGGGAGTCTCCGATTTATCGGTTTCCAAAATAAAAAGTGGCTCTTGCAGCAGTGGGATTTTACCCTTTCTTTCATGGACTGGTTGATTGATATTTGATAAAAAAAACACAATACACATAGGTGTCTCTTCTCTATTTCTTTCTCCTTACCTTCATTATATGTGACAGTTAATAGGAGACTTGATGAGTGGGTGAAGCTTGACCAGCTTGATCTTGAATCAGTTGAGACAGTTGTGGATGAGAAAGTGGAGGACAAGGTATAGTTGTTTTTTGTTTTTTTTTTTCGTTTCCTAAAATTTAACCAGTCCAATTTTGAAGCCTTGTCACTTTTTTTTGCCCTGAAAAATTTATGATTATCCTTGGGCATGACTTGGTTCTTTTGGAAGCTTGGTTTTCCTTGTAAGCACTCAACATAAGAATCTTATTGTTGCACTTGAAGGTAACAGGATTGAAGATGACCCGACACCAGAAGCGGAAGATTGATGAAACACATGTTGAGGTATGCATTTTTAAGGATGTAGCTAGTCCCTAGTCAAGAGCTTTATATAATGGCTTAAACAAATTGATGACTAATCTGTAATTTCTTTTGTATGAGATAATTCTACATTGGTTATTTCTGGTACTACTAGTAGGTAAAGAATTCCTTGTCACATTCACAGATCCACTAGGTGTTAGGGCGAGCATGAAACTCTCTTGTCAATGATTGGTGCAAATTGTCTCTACGAAAGTGCCAATGAGAGGGAATAGTCTTGCCTTCATTATGAAATGTATTCCCATCTTTCTTTCTGTGAGAGACTATGGGGTTCCACCTCAAAACCAATTGGTAATGAGGGGAGTAACCCATATCTCTTTTATAT
>JBBMEF010000028.1:3806220-3820101 GCA_037832685.1 Sicyos baderoa
TTCTACTCACATTGTTTGAAACTTTTTTTACATCATATTTGAAATTATAAATCCATTCTCCTCGTTTTAAGCTGTCACAAGCAATAATGCACCTGAAGCCATATTTCATTATTGTAAATAAGAAATTCCTCGTATATTTATTTTTTTCTGCTAATCTCTTTTCCCTGAGCAGGTTGACGGGAAAAAGAACAAGGTTTATGGGCAGAATCTTTGTTACTTAGCGAAGTTATTTTTGGACCACAAAACTCTATACTACGATGTTGACCTTTTTCTATTCTATGTCTTGTGTGAGTGTGATGATCGAGGGTGTCACATGGTTGGGTATTTTTCCAAGGTAATTTTTGGTTCAGTATAACTGCTATTTAAATTAAAATGGAATAGTAATAGGGATATTTTCATTACTATACTATTCTATGCCTTGAATGTGCTTGAATATGAAAGGGACTGAGCATAATCATGTAAAATTTTGGGCAGGGAGATCCATCTAGGAGCGAGAAAATTTATATAACGCACCAATACATGAGCATCTAAAAATTTCACCTATTTTTTCAATCTGAATTAGTCCATACTGTAACTTTCCTTATGTAGTTCCATAGATTTGGTTCTGTTCTAATTTCTGAAGCCGTTACCTCAGAAAGATGGCCGTGAGTCCTACAATCATTTTAATTGCAAAAAAATCACCTTTGAGGCAATGAGGGACGTTTATTTTGGATTCTATCAAGGGAACTAATCTCTCCCATGGGCAACAGACCAAATAGTTTTTTTTCTTTTTCGAGCAAGGATGTCTATTATCTCCTCAATGTGAAACACCATGGGTTTTTTGGAAAGCATTCTGCATTTTTGATCCAGACTCTTAATATACTCCATCTGCCTTCTGGTTGATTTAGATCTCATCTGAGATATCAAGTACAGAAGTCCACTCTCTAGTTTCATTCCTCAGCATTTTTGGGGAATTTTGAGCTTAGTTCTTCATTGTTTCTCTTTCCAACAAGTTCTGCCATTCTTTTCTTCCAAGTTTTAAGCATCAAAGAGGTTGGTCCTGTTATTTTTTCAGTTTTGGTGGAGTTTGTAGGGTTTTATATTTTTTAATAGCGATACTGGATCATAATTTTTTGAAGGAGCAAAAACGTTGCGAGTGAAGTAACGTTTGACCGAATTAATATACGTACTGACTGTATATACATGCCATTATGACTAGACTCGTATGCATTTTCTGGTTCATGCTTTAGTTGTTTCTTTCTTTGGTGGGGGTTAGTAGGTGTGTTTTTGTGCTTACAGTGAGTTGTATTAAGATAAATAAAACTTGTGTCATGCAGATAATGAATTGTAAGAAATAAGAATGAATTTACAACAAATGGCTCTAGAACTTATTAGCTGGGAACAAATTTATAACCTTCACATAGCTTATCGGTGATTGAAATTAGTACGGATTATTTTTGTGACTATATTATTCGTCTCTGTGCAGGAAAAGCATTCAGAGGAATCCTATAACTTGGCATGCATTCTCACCCTTCCTCCTTATCAAAGGAAGGGTTATGGCAAGTTCTTAATAGCCTTTTGTAAGTTCACATGCATTTAACCGGCTCAATTTTTTGATTGTTTGCGTCTAGCAAGCTTGATGAGCTTTGTTCTCTACCATTAAAAAGTATCACTAGTAGAATTTTGCCTGCGTGTTTTTGTCTAGTTCAGTTCGTTATTTTAATTGAGGTTTTTCAATCTTCTATGAACTCGAGCGATCAGCATATGAGCTCTCCAAGAAAGAAAACAAAGTTGGCACTCCAGAAAGACCTCTTTCTGACCTTGGGTTGGTGAGCTACAGAGGATACTGGACCAGGGTTCTTTTAGACATCTTGAAAAGGCACAAGGGCAATATTTCTATCAAGGTTTGCATTTTTGTCGCATTGAAATTAATACCTACGGGTTTCCTTGACATCCAAATGTTGTAGAGTCGGGCGGTATGCCCCGTGACATTAGTAGAGGTGCGCTTGTGCACGCAAGCTGGCCCGGACAGTCACGGACATCAAAAAAAAAAAAAAAAAAAAAAGAGAAATTCAGGGTTTGTAGGCTGATATTGATTCTATTACCATGTCTTTAATGGAAATTTAATGTAGAACTCTATAGTTTTTCTCTTTAAAATATTCAACTGAAGTTATTCTGTTCCTCAAAATTTGTGTTAATGGTTCTTAGAACAAATAATTACTAGTCAGTAGTCACAAGATTTTGCACCTAATGCCTGGCACATTGGTCAACCCTTTTAATGGCAGGAGCTAAGTGACATGACAGCCATCAAAGCTGAAGATATTTTGAACACACTTCAGGGTCTGGAGTTGATTCAATACAGGAAAGGGCAGCATGTTATATGTGCTGACCCGAAGGTGCTGGATCGTCATCTCAAAGCGGCTGGTCGTGGGGGCCTAGATGTTGATGTTAGCAAATTGATCTGGACTCCATATAGAGAACAAGGCTGAAAGCTTTACAAACTCTCAACTCTATATGTACATTTCTTGTGTTTAATATTAGATTAAAGTGTCAGCAATGCTGTTGAAATTACTTATGGTAGGAATCTAGCTCTTGTATATCACTTGTTGCTATTTCTTTGACAAATTTGGCTTTAACTATTACTTATGTGTAACCCTTGATATTAACACTTCTTAACTGGAAAGTAGAATCTTGTTTCAGGTGCTGTTTGGGCAGGGTCTTAACTTTTAAATCAAGGGATCATTCTTGACTTGACCATTTATAATCATTTTTTCTCTCTTTTACAAAAAAAAAAACAAGTTTTAAAATCAAGAGATCATTCTTGACTTGACAAAAATTTCACCTTTATTTGTGGTTCAGTGTTTCTTCAAATAAATCCTTGACTTGAGAAGAACCAATTATGACTGCCAAAAAGGTTGTCATGGACTGTAGGATTAAGAAACCACCATCTAAATCAAAAGCCATTTTCAGGAATCATGCTCAATGCAGATTCTTAACTCATAAGTTTAATCCAGGATAGTCGTTATTTAGGAAATAATTATCTGAGTTTACTTACATTTAGATGTAGTGTCAGATGTAGTGTCGAACATTATGTTCTGTAAAAATAGTCGAGATGTATGTAAGTTGTCCGATATACCCACATACAAAAAAAAATGATAAAACTTTTGCACAGTACAAAACTCTTTTTTAAATAAAATTTATCAAATACACTTTGTATAACACCTAAAATTTTGTATTTTCTCAAGTCGGTTTTGTCTTTATGATTAGACTGAGAATTCGGAAAATTAGTTTACAAATTAACATAAACATTAGGAAAACTTTGCTACTTGCTCCTTGTTTAAGTTTTTTCTTTTGAAAGATAATATTGACAAAATATAAGAATATTTTAATGATAAAATCCAACAAACAACTATCTCCCAGAAGCCTTAATTGAGCGGTAGCCCCCATGGTTGATTGAAGTGCAAAGTAGACAAGAAAGTTAAGACAGCAGCAGTCCAAAGGTAAAAGATGATCTTCCCTTTTCATGTCCCTTTGCTACTAAAGTCTACAATCTACATCCCCTAAAGAAATACCCCTTTTTGCTTCAACCACAAAAAGTTTTCTCTTCTCTTCAATTTTTCTTCACAAAAAGAAGCAGATTTCACTGCACAAAGCATATTTATGCAGTAAAAGTTCTGATTTTCTTTTTCTTTCAATACCTTACATTTGCATTCTCCCCAGGCAAATTGATATTTTTTTGGCAAATTGATGAACTTTATCCACTGTTTCATTAAGAACAAGTCTGTCATTTTCTTCAGATCTGATGCAAATTTTTAGAACAGAAACAACAACAACAACACAAACAAGTCATGAGAACAAAAAAATTATGAACATTGAGTGACTAATACTATTACATTAGTCTTAATCACCTGTGTGATTCAAACACAACCAACCCAAACAAGAAAGAAAAACAAAACAAAACAAAAGATTATTTACAGAGCCTCTCCATTGATTCTAAACATGAAATTTTGCCATCAAATCAAACAGTTGCAATCTGAAGGCGATGCTTAGGAATGTGAGTTTGCTGAATCTGTAAGCTCTGTAACACAACCCCACCGGACCTTCTCTTCCAAAGATTCTCCGTTTCCCCTCTTTCTTCTCCGCCCTTCTTCTCTCGCCGGACCACCGGCAACGGCGGATCCAAATCCACAACGCTTAACAAATCAAGATTCCTATTTTCCCCAACGCCCTTCTTCTTACCAGAAATTGCACAATTCCCATTTTCACATTCACCCTTTTTCTTGACCGAAATTGCACAATCTGGGGCCAATCTTCTTCTACTCTCACACCCGCTGACACCCGCCGTGGATATCGACGCGGCGGCGGACCTGTTGGTACCGGCGACGGTGGCGGCGGGGGAGGCTAAGAGATTTTTGCTGGAGAAAAATTTCTTGAGCTTTAAGTAGCCAACATTGGGAGTGTTGCCATTTTTGTTGCTGAGAACGGCGTTTTTGGTGGTGATTAAAATCCGGTGAGAAAACGGTAGACCTGCAACTCTGTTATTCCGCTTGACTTGACCCATACATCCGATTCTCGGCGACAAAGGGTCGCCGGAAAACGACTCCGATCGCTCCCTGTCGGATCTCGGCGGCCGGCCGTCTTTGATCGCCGGCCTGGAACAGAGCATCGGCAAGAACGTGTTTTTTTGGCGAATTTTTTGTGGGTTGAAGCGATTGTACTTGTCACCCATTTCTAGTTTCTGGGTTTTCCGGAAAAAGATCAAAGACTGAATCTTGGAGCTTGGTGCAGAACAACAATGGCTTCCCAAGAGCTCCTCTGGTTCTGGTGCTCTGTTTAAAGAGAAGGGCTTTTTGGGAAGTTAATAAAAAGGGTGAAATGGGAACTTAAATGTTGGCGGTGTTATCGAATTGAGCTAAAAAATTCGTGGAAGTTTGTCAAATATAAACAACGTTGATTGAGTCTTGGCTTTTGCTTATTTGCTGCTCTTTTGGTAAGCAGTTAAATATTCCACATGTAAATGTCTGCATCTGAAAATTATATAAACTTTGAGGGGTAATATGGACAAAATGCCCATTTCAATCACCTTGGCTTTGCCCCGGTTATTACGATTTGTTGTCGTTGAGATGAGAATCACTAATCCGAGCTTTATTTGATCTTAAAAAGTTGCAATTTCTTTTTTTTTTCTTTCGAATATAATAGAGATGGTGAGATTACCTATTGAACAAGTCACTTGAGTCATATTCATGATCTTCATGTTGAATTTATAGTAAATGAAGGTAAGAATTTGATAATTGTTCATATTCGTATAAAATAGAGTTGGAAAGTTTTCTCTATACATTCATAAGTATATTCGTAAAGTACTTAGAATGTAAATTTCTTTATGTATCCTTATATGTCCTAATTATAATTGAAGATGTAGGATATGGATTTGATCTTAGTTTACTATAAGTAAAATTTAGTGTTTCGAGATTTTGAGACTCTAACACTATTAAAGAGAAAGTTTTACCAATTTTTTCAATAGTATAAAAATCTAAAATCGTGTATGTTAAGATATGATGTAAACAAATCGATGTATATGTTATCCTACCACAATATTACACATGGTGTGAATTGTTTAGATAAAAACTATAATCTTCATATCAATATGATATTTGTAATTCATAAAAAATATGGACAGATTTGGTTTACCTAATGAAAGGGACTTCAGGGTGAAGGGTCAAAGATTTAAATTAAATAAAAAAGGGATTAGGTCAAAGATGGGATTGAATTAGTTGGATTGGATTGTGTAAATTTAGTTAAGTTGAAGTAAAGTGAAGGAAGCATCTTTGATAATGAGTGGTTCTCTCTTTCACTTTGTTTTGCTTTTACACAAACAAAAGCATTTGTCAATTCAATTCACTTTGATTCATGCCAACTTCACACGCTATCTCCATTCTTTTGGTAAATTCATGTGCCTTTGTCTCCTTCACTTCACAAACTCAATCTCTCATTTTCATTTTCATTCTTCTTTTTCTACTCGACAAAAGGTACCCATTTTTCAATGTTACTTCTCACTTTTATTAAAATATATATATATATATAAATTTAATCCCAATAATTTGAAGAAAGTTGAAAATTTGGTTCTTATGATTTCTAAAATTAGAGTTAGTTCTTTTAGTTTGATAAAAAAAAAAAAAGAAAAAAAAAAAAGTTAGAATTCAATCTCTATAGTATGAATAAAGATATAATTTAGTTCCTATAATTTTAGAAATTAAAATTTAGTCGGTAAGTTTTATAAAACCTAAAATATAGTCTTCATTGTACGTAATTGCTAATGTATTAAATAATATATGAGAACTTATTATTCGTGCATACATTGTATAATTTTTTTTGTTATATCAGATACTTAACTCATAATTTCATCATTGATGCATGAATAACTAACTTTTAAGTACTTAATTCGCTAACGATTATAGATGGTGATTATTTTTTATTTTTTTATTTTTAATTAAAACATGAAAATTAAATTCTAGTTTTTAAAATCATAAGGACTAAATTCCATATTTTTTCAAACTATAGAGATTTAACTCTAATTTTTTAAATCAGGAGTACTAAAATATAACTTTCTTCAAATTAGAGAGATTAAACTTATATTTTACCCTAAAAAGTACTTCTATTCTTTCAAAGTTGCAAGATTACAATTAACCTTTTATATATATTTTAAAACTACTTTTGAAGTAAAAATCGTTAGGGGTTTGTTTGTCAAACTTAAAGAGATATTATAAAATAGGTTTTACAATACATCTTCAAACAACTACCTCTATTATTGTAATCATTCAAAATAATCATTAATTTTTAATCAATCATTTATAATAATGTAAAACCATCACTCATTTTTAACCACTCAAAATAACTCATCATTTCAAAACAACTCAAAATAATCACTTATTTATAACAATTCATGCAACCCATCTATAAAAAAAAAATCATATCCAACTGCAAACGAGGTATTGCAACATCTCTAAAAAGACATTAATTTATCCAAACGACTTTTTATTACAATCTCAATTTCTAATCACTCAGAATAATCATTCATGCAATTATTCATCCAAACACTCTCCTCAAAGTTTGGACAAAAATTCAACGTAGCGAAACATGTTTTTTTGAGTCTTAATTCATGCAAGTATCCCAATCACTTTTTATGTCGTTCTAAATCACTAACATATTCCTATTGTAAGAGTAGTTTTTAAATGATTAGGAAAGGTGAAGGAAAATAGTTCAAATTTTCAAGGATATTTTGTTTTTATAGTTAGGTTATTTCAACTTTCAAATATTGTATATGAGGTGATTATTTGTTGGACTCTTATGATAGGTGTGTCTAGATTCTTTTTGTTTGTCAATAATGCAGAATTACTAGCATCTTCATAAAGACACATATAGTAGGAAAAGTTATCTAAAGATATCCATAATTATATAGATTTGTTTAATGATATTTGTCGACCATATTAATAACTAGTTTTCATCACTTATAAGAATGAAGATTGTTCCCATAAATTAATATTGGTTCTTTCAACATGTTTTGTTTTCAGTCACGTGTATTTTGGGAGATCTTCTTAAAATTTTAATTATATTAGAATTCTAGTTTCTATACAAATAAGTAATCGTAAAATGTTAATTTTGCATGCTATCATGTGAACCTGTATTTTAAGTCTAATTTGATCTCCATGATATGTGGATCTAGATTAATTTTTTTTAACTTTATTTTATGAGCAATACAAGTTTTAAATAATAAGAATCAAAGCAAGTAGAAAGAACTAAAAACAAATATTCCAATCAAGTGTTTTAGATATTGGACAACATATTTTTGCAACATAAGACAGCCATAACTCAATTAGGAAATTAACTACCCTACCTTTATATTATCTTGTGTATTATTTATTTTTATTTTTTTGTTCTTCGTTTGCTTCAATTTTGCAAGTCACCACCATATTTCAGGTAACAAATTCTTATAAATAGGAGGTTTTAAAGTTTTTATTTGGTCCAATATTTAGGATAATAATCTATCCATATTTAAATTTTTTATTAATTTTCTTAATAATCAAATATTGTAGAGTCAAACGATTGTCTAATGGAAATAGTCGAACGAAATGAATAGGTAAACTAATCAAACACTCGATTAAAAAAACTATGATCTCAATCTTATTGAATTGCATTATACATACGAGCCTCACTTGATCTTGAAGTTAAACAAGTGAATAAAAGCTAAAAAGACAAGAAGAAACGAATATTTAATTTTTGAAGTAAAATTATTTTTGTATTAATAAATAATGTTGTTGGGATTATTAAAAAAAAAAATTGGACGGAGACGTATTTAGAAACTGGTCAAAGGTAGGAGAAGAAAATTTCCACGAGATTTAATTAATCGAAGTCCATAAATTATATAATTGTCTTTCGTTTTTTTAATTTTCATTTCTATTTTCTGATAAACTTCTTTCGTTTTTTATTTAATAAGAACTATTTGACTTAACCCCACCGCTGACACGTCTGAACAGATTCTCATTTAAAATAATTCAGTTGAATTATGTACAATCTTATTTAATTATATCATACAAACAAATTGTTAAAATATATTATTAAAATGTATTTTATTTGAAATATATTGGCTTCCACCTGGATATGTTCGAGCCGGTATGTCAGAAGTGGGTCCCGCGTCCTACAACGTTTACAACAACGACGAGCTTCCCAGACCGTACACGTGGACGGTGTAGATCAGCCACCGATCAAATGGTAGGGTCGGATGCCACGTCAGAAGAAGAGCATATGCAGGTCACGTGCGAGAGAAAAAGAGGCACCAAATAAATGAACTTGAAAAAGGCAATGCTACAACGGAACCATGTGGGCACGCTAAAGTAATTACATGTCTTAACTTTTTATCAATTTTTTTCAATCTTTTTATTTTTTTATTTTTATTTTTTCACAATTTGGCCATGCATCAACCCATCATCCTTCTTTTATTCTTCTTCCAACTAGATTTTATTTTTCATTTCAATCTAAAGATCTTATTTGGTTTGCCGTTTGAAATCCGAGAATTTAAATTTGAAATACGAAGTTTGAAATCGTTGTTTGGTAAATGTAAGGATTCCGAAGAATTTGATTACAGATGTTTAGAATCCAGAGATTCAAAATAACATTATTTTTATTTTAGATTATCAATACAACAAACCAACTACCGTAATGAAATTCCACGGTATTAAATTCCGAGAGATCCAAATTCGAGAATTTGGATCCCAACCAGCAAACCAAACAGGGCAAAGGTTAAAAGAAAATTTTCAAACAATTTTGTCTGATTTTGTTTTACTATTTTTTAGATGAGTTTTGAAAGTGATATAACAACAAATTGTTTCATGAGTATTTACTTTAAAGATTTATCATACTCATTTTTGGAAATTCAGAAACCAAATTGAGACAAATTTAAAAATTGAGAAATGGGGTAGTAATTATGTCATTAATCCCAAATGCAGAAATGTTTTAGTTGTAGAAAAGCCAAAACAGAGAAGGATGAGAGGCAAAAGAAGGTTTTATTATATAGCAGAAAAAGGCAAGAGCAAATAGCAAGGCACATGCATGAAGATTTGACCAATCAAGAAAAGCAAGCAGCCATTTTGTGCATTTTGAATTATTAAGTGCTTTTAGTCCCAACAAAGATTTAAAAATGTATAAAGTTTCAAAATAACAATAATAAATAATACTAATGGACAAGTTTCTCAAACGTGCATGTGTTATGGGAAATTAGTAGAAGTTGTAAACCACTTAGATTTATACACTTAGCTGTCTTTTGTTTGGTTCAACACTTGAACCAAATTTCCATTTTTTCTCTTTTTTTTTTTCTTTCTTTTAATTCTATTTTTGTTGCCCTATTTTGGTTAACCAAATCCAATATTCTATTATATCGAGCTTTAGTTTTAACCTAATGCATGTGATTGTCAAGGTGATTCATGAAATATTAAATTCCAAGTTACTACCTTTACTTGAATCCATTTACTTTTTCTTTTTTTGGAATACATTTACCTTAAGTTCTTCACTATTTACATGGCTAATATCGACTATTAGACCGACCTTATAAGATTGATAAACAAACTAGTTTTGTGAAAATAAAAAATTGAAGGCATGTTTGACCCCACAACTTTATGAACTTATACCGCTAGTATAAATCTATGAGAACTTGGAGTTTTGCTATTCTAAACTCAAGGGTAACATTAGTCCATCCTTAAACTGTGGCATCAAGATATATGATAGGATCCGAAGCGAAACTTAGTGTCGCCTGAAAAATTAATCTCTACGGTCCTTTTTGAATGGTTGGGAACTTAAACGACGAGATTTAGTGGCATTGGTTGGTTGATTTGTGATAGACGTGGCATAACCTTGTTGGTGGGTTCAAGTTTGAGGTTCTCGATTTTGGAAGAATCTAATACATCAGTGGTGTAGTCAAAGCTATTCATGAAGATCCCCAAAATTTGAGTTCATCGATCGTTATTTTTTTTATGAGATTACAATGATGGGGGGTGGGAAATTTGAACTTATGAACTTTAAGTTATTAGATGTACACTAATGTCGTTGCTCGTGTTCGCAACAATCTACTTGTTAATATTAAAGATATAATTCCTTCTTTGTGACATCTCTTTTTTATCTGTTGTTTAAAGACTGTAAATGATGGTTTTTGTTGGGCAGTCCTGTTAATAGATTTGAGATAAGTTTTTTTGGTAGGGGCATCTCCAATATTTTAGAGGATTATATTAGTTTGGATATTGGTTGTTAATGAGTTCCTTCTCTAAATAATAGAAATGTAAGTTTTAGTTAGTCTATATTTAATTTATGAGTGTGTTTCATATTAGTGGTAAGTTTTTAACCCAAGTTATAAATTTGGAAACTTAGGTTTATAGTGCATAGCT
Organism: Sicyos baderoa; assembly: GCA_037832685.1. NCBI lineage: Eukaryota > Viridiplantae > Streptophyta > Magnoliopsida > Cucurbitales > Cucurbitaceae > Sicyos > Sicyos baderoa. The sequence goes on from JBBMEF010000028.1 coordinate 3,817,128, forward strand.
AGGAGCCTAGTTCTAGAATGAACAAACTATTAGAAAGTAGAAACCACCCATAAATTAAGCATGCTATAAATGCCTGTTATCAAACAAAATATAGGTAGTTCGACAAGACATATTGTATTAACTTTATCGTATTTTACTTCATATATAAATAAATATAATAACAATCAACGCACACATCAATCGTGTTTGTTGATTATGAACGTGTTAGGTGTGAGTTTTAATTGTTGACCTTTCCATCATACCAAGTTTGAAAATAAAACAGAAGTCGCAATCAAATGAAAACAAAGGCTCTGTGACTAGGAAACCACCATCTATTATTATTTTTTATTTTTATGAATTCAACAACATTTGGATTTGCTTACTGGGAAATGAGAGCTTCGATCAAATATACCTAGGGTAATTAGGTTCGATCCCCGGTTGAGCTGGTGGATGAAGGAATCTTTAATCAGCGTTTGGTTCGATCAGTCTCGAGTATGGGTAGATTCTTCGTGGAATTCATCCTTTACTCTTTTACTTTGGTGGAGTCACGTTCTTCAGTAGTCCTGATGCTCCAAGGATTATCCCTCAAAGTTTATCAAAAGTCAACCTTGATGGTTTTGACTATATTGTTTTGGTCTTTCATGAAATTAGTGAATCCCATGGTTGTTAAGATCAAAGGATGTTTAGACTCATCACTTTTTAAGGTCAATGATATCATCGGTTCTCTTGTTTTGGTCCGGTCAACCTTCCAAATTGTGGTTTGGGGCCAGTGTCGGGGGAAAGATCCTGTTAGTGGTTGATACCTCTTTTGAGAGGATTGGCTGTAATGTTGGGGTAGTTTAGTAATGAAATTTGTTAAAAAAAAAAAAAAAGTGTGTCTCAAAATTAAGATCCTTGTACAATATCTCACTACTTATGAAACTAACTATTATACTCCAGCTCTGTCTCATGTCTCTTGTTCTACTAAGCTGTCACGTCAATTCCTCTATTATTGAACAAAAGTTATATCCAGGCATGAGAATCAGAGATTGGTTCAGCATTATGTTATAAAAAAAAAAGTCCAATTGCATATGAATTGTAAATTAACAACTTATGTTGACATAAAGTTTAGTCTTTTAAATCTATGAATTTATCAATATGCTCCTGAATGAAACTACTACAATGTTACAGGGGGGGATAGAGAACGTACTTGTGGATGCAAGCTTGGAAGAAATCTTGACAGTCCAGCAGCCAATAGTTTGTTTTCTTAGGGGACTTGATTCCATGTTCATTGCCAGATCCAAAATCAAGGCTAAATTTCCATTGCTGATCTGAACAAGACACAATTGTTTACTGCAAGCAAAGGAAGATAACCAGCCAAAAACATTTGGTTAATTGGTCGCACAAAAGTTGTTGAAGGTGCTAGGATAGTGATGTCTGGTCGTTTCCTTCATGTTGAGGTAGTATAATCTTGTCTGGCGGGAACCCCGATCCTATGTTTTCTGTTGTATCTGTCTCTTCAGCCGAATCATGACTCGATGTCGCGTCTCTAACGTCTTCAGGTTCTTTTAAAGATTCAGGATTGTGGTGGGAATGCATTTCAGAATTTGACGAAGATGCGGATAAAGTTGTAGGACTCAGTCCTTTAGAAAGGGAAACGTATTTGAAAACTAGTCGTTTGTATTGGTTGAGAAGCTCTTCTACGTCGTTAAATGTAAGATCCCCAACTTGAGCAAACAAATATGGATAATCTTGGAAGGCTTGCTTCCCTGTGTCATCATTTAAAAGCATAGATGCACCCTTGTTTTCCAACTCTGAGAGCGTTGGAACTTCCATTACTGTCGACTGATCTTTGGCATGTGGTACCTCAGTTCTGGACTTTGCTTCAGCGGATTTGGGTCTAACCGTGGCTTCGGTACCAGAACTTGAAGCTCGAGAACTGGTTTCTACAAGTTCTGGATTACGGGCAACCCCTTCATCACTTTTATCAGAAGGAGACCCAACTTCAGAAGAGAGCCCAGATAGGAGTGCTCGAGCAGATTCCATGTTTTCTTCGAACTCAGTTTCTTCCATTGAGAGGGCATTTGCATCAATGTTTGAGATAAAGGACTCGGCGGAGAGTATGTTTGTGAAAAAATATGCTGCTTCCCCAGTTAGCCGGTTTTGTCCCCTGTATTGTTGTATATACAGTAAATTTGAGTGCAGTTGTGGAGGGTTTGCCTACAAGAGATTGTGGATGAAAAACACATTTATGAGCAAGATGTTATAAATTTCTACATTTTATACTACCGAAAATTATATCCTAAAAAATGAAACAGAGAACATCATATGGTGTTTATTTTTTTTGAAACAAGGTAATCACACCCGTCCCTAGGCCAGGCACCGGAGACATCAAAGAAGTATGTCACAGGTGAGTTTCGAACCACTCTGCCACCCCTTGGGGACAGAACATCATATGGTGTTTGCCACCAGCTTTCTGTTTAATGACAAACAGAGATTATTAGAGTAAGCTGATGACATTCTATGAGAAAATGTCATATTCTCAAATGCTACGTAAGAACACATGCTCTTGCATGAAAAATTGGTTTCGTAGAGTAAGCTGATGACATTCTATGAGAAAATGTCATATTCTCAAATGCTACGTAAGAACACATGCTCTTGCATGAAAAAGTTGTTTCGTAAGTAATCACATTGTTATATATGAACAAACTAACATTAAGTAATCATATCATACAACACCTTTATGATAACATAAATGAGGACGGGAAGGAACTCATCAGCCCCTGGAGGATTCTCATTTGAAGCAATAGAAGCATTAATTAGCAGGTTACTGATGACCTTACAACAACCGAGGAGACACACAAGCTTGTCTCTTGGAGCTTTGTACATGTTAATCTTCAGGAGTTCTTTCTGAGCAAGCTGCAAGTAAAAATGTTAACATGTAGGTGAGACTTGTATTGATGACCAACAAAAATTCAGATGGTAGAAAATTGGACATACTGGTAAAAGACAAGAA
>JBBMEF010000028.1:3822401-3862922 GCA_037832685.1 Sicyos baderoa
GTTTATTTATTCAGCATGTAGTTGGGCATAGTGCCTTAGGAGCATTAAATGTATAGTTGAGATTTGAATGTGTTAAACTGTATGCTCCGGCCGGGGCTTGTTTAAAGAGTATTTGGAAAAGTTATTCAAATGATTTAAATGTTAAGTGACTTCAAATGTTATCTTTAATTGTTTTTAATTCCGCATTGATTACGCTTTAAAGCCATGCATGCTGGTTAAAGACCTAGGTTTAGGACCACTTTTGGGTCGGGTCTTTACACCAGGACCTCAAGCAGACTTACTGGTGGATGGGTAGGAAAAGAGACAAATATTGCCCAGTTTGTAAGCCGGTGTTTCACTTGTCAGCAGGTGAAGGCATCTAGACAGAAACCAGCGGGGTTGTCGCAACCGCTTAGCGTTCTGCAGTGGAAGTGGGAAGAGATCACTATGGACTACATTTCGGGTTTGTCTAAGACTCAGAGAGGGTACACTCAGATTTGGGTGATCGTAGACAGATTGACCAAGTGTGCGCACTTCGTTCTCGGTAGAATAAATTATACTGTGGAGTAGTGGGCACAACTCTTCTTGGAGCAGATTGTGAGGTACCATGGAGTTCCCGTGAAGATCATTTCTGGCCGAGACTCTAGGTTCACTTCACAGTTTTGGAGAGCCCTTCAGGCCGGTTTGGGAGCCGAAGTACAACTTTTCATCCGCAGACAGACGGTCAGACCAAGCGGGTGAACCAGATATTAGAGGATATGTTGAGAGCCTGTGTGTTAGACTTTCTGGGTAGCTAGGATCAGTATCTGTATTTGATGGAGTTTGCTTATAACAACAGTTAGTTATCAGTTGACGATTCAGATGACACCGTTTGAGACTTTGTATGGGAAGCGGTGCAGATCTCTGGTTTTTTGGGAAGAGGTTGGTGACAGGCAAGTTTTGGGTCCTGAGTTGCTTCAGTTGGCAAACGAGGCAGTACAGAAGATTCGGGCTCGCATGGTAACTGCTCAAAGTAGGCAGAAGAGTTATGCTAATATTCGACGCCGGGAATTAGAGTTTGAGGTGGGTCAGCATGTTTTTCTGAAGGTGGCACCGATGCGCGGTGTGTTGAGGTTTGGCAAGCAGGGCAAGTTGAGCCCCAGGTTTTTAGGGTCGTTTGAGATCCTCGAGAGGATTGGTAAAGTGGCTTACCGTTTGGCTTTGCCGTCGTCTTTGGTCGTCGTTCATAGTGTTTTCCATGTCTCGATGCTCCATCAGTACGTCGTAGACCTGTCCCATGTGGTGGACTTTACGCCGTTGCAGATTAATAAAGATTTGACTTTTAAGGAAAAGCCGATCAAGATTTTGTTGTTTGAGAAAAAGGTTCTGAGGAATCGTGATATTGATCTTGTGAAAGTACAGTGGAGAAACCAGAAGGTCGAGGAAGCGACCTGGGAATTAGAAGGAGATATGAGGAGAAATTATCCAAAGCTGTTTCATTTACAGTGACTCCTGAGGACGGTAGTCTTTCAAGGAGGGAGTATTGTAACGACCCGGGATTTCGGATCGTTATTTGAGGTTGTGATTTGATGTTTTGGATCTCGGTTTGTATGATAAATAAAATTAAGATTTTATTATTGACATTGGTGGGTTTCGAACCCGCATTGGAGAGGTGGATTTGTTGGTTTGTTTATGTGGAGTAAAAAGAAAATAAAAGACTCCCCCGCTAGGATTCAATCCATGGTCTTTTGTGCAGTTGGGTTTAGTCAATTAAAATAAAAAGAAAAGAAAAGAAAAAGGAGTTTTAATCCTAGGTTTTTGGAAGCAATCATTTGTGCATCTTTCCAAGAGCCTTGCAGCCGCCATTCTCTCCATCCCCTCTTCGCCATTGCGCCGATTTCTCCAAGGTGAGATTGTGTTGCTTCTTCTTCTTGTTCTTCTTCTTGTTTGAGTGTGGTTTTCGTTGGTGCTCATCTTTGGTTTTGTTGTTTGCATTGAAACAAACCAGCAGTCGTCCTTCTCCATCATGTTCGTTGTTCGATCTGATTGTTCTTCGCACGCTAAGGCTCTTCGAGGTAAGATCAGGTTGTTGTTGTTCCTTCTCTTTATTCGCCTTGCTCTTGGATTCATTTTTGGGAAGGTATTGGGGGTTTTGGTTTGGGTTTTCATGGTTGCTTTGTGGTGATTCATATTTGTCCATTTGTGTCGTCCACTATTCCTTCGATTGCACAACCATCCCTTGTCTTCACCGAACCAGATCGAGAAAAACAGCAGATCCGACGCAGGTCTCCAGCAGCTTCTGTCCGCCCAGACTTCACGCCAGCGAACCAATAGCTGCGAGCCACGCCTGCTTCGCCGAGGAGTTCGCCCAAGCCAGACCTGCAGCACCTCGTCCCGACGCCTTCGATCTCGATCTGCTGCAGCCGCTTCACGCCTGCCTTCGCTCTAGAGTTCCATTTCGCACCGCAACGAGCCTTCTCCAGCTTCGCTCGAGTGAACCGTCAGCCCGCACCAGCGCCTGTTCGCAGCAGACCCACAACAGTGTCGTGACCGTTCGCTGCTCTTCGTTCGCCCGAGCGAACTAGCTTCTTTCCAACTGTGTTTCTTCGTTCGAGCTCCGTCTTTGCTGTTTGGGTAAATGTTCAGCTGCTGTCCGTTCGTAGTTTAGGGTCTGCTCTATTGATTTCTTATTTTATATTAATTATTTTTGTTGTTAATAATTGCTAGGTGCTTCATATTTTTTTGCTACCGCTTAGGAGTTATTCTTGTGATTTTAGTTCACTGAATCCAGGTAAGGATTTTTTACCGAGGTTGTGTGGATCCTGCCTCTCAATAGTAATACTTATTTGTATGTGATAATTTGATGTATGCATGATTATTGGATAGGTTGCTTTCGTGAATTGTATCTGGCATGTTCGTTGATTTTCTTTCACATGTTAGATGCATGCTTGATTGTTCTGTTCAGCATGTCTCCCCTATATTGACATAGTGCCATGCTAGGATGTGATTTGTATATCTTTATGTTGATCTTGTTGAATGAAATCTTAGCATATACTTGCATAGGAGAGTCATCATCTATGGGCGAGAGGCATAAAGTAATTTGCCCATTGGTAGGGATGCGCGAGAACGTATACTCTGTCCCTGACCGCCAGACTGGTTTAGCTAACCCTGCAAGTGGCATACCCAGTCCGTAGTACTTGGGGCGAGAGGGCATGACGTATAGTTGCCCCGCTGACTGGGAGGATGACGAGGCTTGTCCCGTCCCCGATCGCCATCACGATTCACATCATGTTGACATACCCAAGTCTGCAGCCTTTGGGCAGGACCGACTCATAGTGTAAGCCTGTTGTGAGCGAGATCTAGCCGCAGGCTAGTGGTGGTTCATGTTGTCATAGCTCGATGTCGAGGTCTCGCATCCCTATGTTCAGTGACACCTTCCGAGTCTTTAGGGCATCTGGACCTGGACCAGGGCAGTCTGCCCTAGACCCAGCACCTACCTAGATCTAGTAGCATGCGGTGTGCATTTACGCTCTTGATTCTCCGACAAGAGGCTCCCACGGGATCTTGAGGCTAGTACACCCGGTATCCTTGTCAAGTAAGTATAGAGCTTAGTTCGAGATCAGAGATTCTCGAAGAGTAGGTCCCAGTGTGCTGAAAGTTGATTGTTGCTTTTATTCCTGTGATGATCTGTTGAGTTCTATTGTACCTCGATTGAGGAATTCTTACTGAGTAATCTTGCATTGCTCACCCTTATTCTCGTGGTTTTCCACATGTAATCTTGGACAGGCTCCTTGATGGTTGGAGGCAGCTGGTGATTGATCATGGGAAATGGCTCGCTGTTTTATGATTAAATGTTTTGTCAACTCTAAGTAACTTATGAGATGTTTTGAAACTGTTTACATTGCATGTAGTTGGGCAGAAGCCCTTAGATGAACTTTATGAATGTTCTGGATTCCATTTTCTGTTTTATAGAATGTAAGACTGTTTTGTGTTTTAAATGTCTCTAGCCAGGGAAGTTTATTGATTGTTTTAATTGCAAGTTTTTCACTTGGAATCTGGAAGTTATTCATGTTTTAGTTACTGTTTAATTCCGCTTTAAATGCATTCATGTAGTAAAGACTAGGTTTAGGACCGATAATTCGGTCGGGTCTTTACATGTTGGGTTGTGGCCCCTTAGCTACCAGGCTCTTCTACTCACAAGATCCCTCTGCCTGGAGTCGGTATCCCAACTTACCCAAGAGATTTGTGGTCTCTACTGGGCCTTTAGGTCTTTGATTTGTGGCCTCAGACCGTTGTGTGTGGCACGGATCTAGGACATGGTTCCTGATCCTATTTTGCCAAGCAGCTCGGGTTTTGTGGACCCCTTGATTATGTTGCTTTTCTTGCATGTTGTGATGCTTTTGATCTGATGCATGTCTTTACCCCGAGTTGGGGGATCCTTACTGAGTTTGCAAAAACTCACCCTTTCCACTGTGGAATACCACAGGTACTACGAGACTGTATCATGATGGGTGATCGGACGAGCTAATGTTGACCATGGGACCCGCTGCATTATTCTATTTGAGTCTTTTAGTTTATTCTTTCTGCATGAACTATTTAGGGGCATGATAAGTTGAACATGTTTTACCAAGCTTTTATGTTTTGACTATTGGGTACCCTATAAAAGTTTTAATGAATTTATGGTTTTTATAAACTTGTTCTTCTGAGTTGTTGAAAAAGAGGTTTTGTTTAAATGTACATGTTCGAGACGTCAAGTACCATTTTCATGTATTTAGAGTTTAGGACTTAGGTTTAGACCCTATTATGTACTCTTTATAAAACCATAATATTGTGGATGTATATGAGTTGAGTTGGGTTAAGGAGATTTTTTGGACCAACTCAAAGTTTTAGGTTGATAAATCTACCAACACGTCCAACCCTTTGTGTTAAACAACCCAACCCAACCCTTATTTTCGGGCTGGGTTGGGTAACGACCCAAGTTTTCGTTACAGTTTTCCAGGTATAGTTTACAATTATTTCGGTTTTTTCGTTCGACCGTTAATGCGGTTTTAGCCTTCGGGCCAGTTTGGCATTTAATTGAGCTTTAGGGTTGTTTTTGTGATTTTAGGCTTGGGGCTATTTTGGTTATTTTGGGGAGAAGCCCTATTTTAATTAAAAAGAAAAGAAACAAAAGGAAATTAAAAAGGGATTTAATTAAAGAAGGGTTTTGGTTTTTCACTCATCGATCATTTGCTTAGTCGTTCCATCATCGATCGAAAAGCCAGGGAGAGTCATGTAGTTTGTTCTACCGTTCGGGTTTTTGGGTAAAACTTGTTCCCTACCTGTTGTTTTGATGGCATAATATTTATTAATTGTTAATTAATTTATTAGAATTATCTGTTTAGGTGTGTGGTGTTCGTGGTTGGTTATCTGCAGCTCAAGGAGCATCTATTGTTGTTAGTAATACTTATTCCAAGTAAGAATTCCTTGTCGAGGGTTGTGTGGAGCCTGCACTTCCATTCATTGATTGTATCTATGTTTGCATGTTTTATAGTTTTACGAGCATGTGTAGTGGATTGGATGATATGATGATCTAACTGTATATCGACATGTATTGATTCCATGATTTGCGTTGTAGTATCATGCTAGGGTTATACGATTTTACTGTTGAGCATCTTGGTGATTTGTTAGGAATCGAGCATGTCTTCCTCTTAGTATATGTGTTCTAGAGGCTAAGAGTGGAGACGACGTATATTGTCCCCATAGGTCGGAACCAGTGAGGATAGATTCTTGCCCCCGATAGTCGAGACATGGTGTAGCTCACCACCCCAACAAAGCCTAGTTTGTAGCCTGCTAGAGCGGGATCATTTCCTTTGTGTAAGTCTACCTTGGGACGATCCTTAACTTCAGGAGTAGGTGTGAATAGGCTGCCACAGTTGGATGTCGAGGGCCTCCCATCAACTATGGATCAATGAACACAATTCCAAGTCTAGTTAGGCATGTGGACTTTGACCGATGTCATCTACGCAGGCCTACATTTATGCGGTTTGCAGCAACATGAGGTGTGCACGCTGTAAAGACCCGACCCAAAAGGGGTCCTAAACAAGGTCTTTAACCAGCATGCATGACTTTAAATCCCATTAAATGCAGAAATTAAAGATAGAGGGAACTAAATCATCTAAAAACAACTAACATTTATTTCATTAAAATCACTTGTTCCAAATACATTTCAAATCAGCCGGCCGGTCGGAGCGTTCGGCTCAACACAATCAGATAAATCTTAAAACAGTTAAATGCTCCTAAGGGCTATGTGCCCAGCTACATGCTGAATAACATAAACAAGACATTAATGACACAAGAGAGTGTCCATAGCGGTCCCCATGATCAAACAACCTCCTTTAGCCATCTCGGTGAAGTCCCAAGTTACCTGGTGGAAAACCACAGAATAAGGGTGAGTAAACAAGTTTACTCAGTAAGAATTCCCAACCGGGGTACAGTAAGATACAACTGGTCATCTATCATACAAGTATACATGGAAACAACTACCAACACAGATCAACGTACTTTACCTTGGGTCGTCGGAACAACCCAAGAACTGATGCCAACTCGTGGTCTTACTCTGATGCCCATCGGGGTCTTACACCTTTGAGTTATCCTGTAACTCTAGAATCACTCAAGAATCTCTGATTCTCGGCCTAAGCTCAACTACACAATCTTTAGAAGGATATCGGGTGTACTAGTCTCAAGATCCCGAGGGAGCTCTCCCCTTGGTGCATAATGAGCGTGCGCGCACACTGCATGCTACTGAGATCCAGGTAGGTGCGGATCTAGGGCAGCCTGCCCTGGTCTAGGTCCACATGCCTAAAAGACTCAGAAGGGTGTCACTGAATCATAGGGATATGAGACCTCGGCATCGAGCTATGTCAGCATGAACCACCTCACGCTTGCGGCTAAGATCCACTCACAGTAGGCTTACACCACGAGTCGGTCCTGCCCAAAGGCTACAGACTTGGGCTGCCGACATGATGTGAATCATGCTGGCGAACAGGGACGGGACAAGCCTCGTCATCCTCCCGGCCGGCGGGGCAACTGTACGTCGTGCCACTCTTACCCAAGTGTTGCGGACTAGGCTAGGCCAAATGCAGGGTTAGCTAAACCGTGTTGGCGGTCAGGGGCGGAGTGTACGTCCTCGTGCAACCCTGCCAACGGGGAAATGTTTGTTATGTCACTCACGCCTCCAGATGATGACTCCTAGACATGTTCTACTCTAAGATCAGCAAGCTAGCTATCAGATGGGCTACACAGTCGTACAGAGGAACAAACCCTAACATGATACTACGAGCAGGATAGAATAAAGGAAACATGCCAGAAAGGAACGACCTAGCATGGTACTAACATGTTCAAGCAGATACAATTTATACATATCTGCCAGAGATTGTAAACAGAGAATCTTATCCACTAACATGCTCATAATCGTAAACAAGCAACAAGCATACATCACAGAAATATATCGCAGGGCTCACACAACCCCGGTAAGAAATCCTTACCTGGATCGGCCGATAATAAATAAGTAATGAAAACGTAAGCTCCTAGAGCTGCAGATCACCAACAGAAAGAGCCTAGCAAATAAGCAATAGAAATAATAAATAAATATCTAAACTAATGAAGAACAGCCCCTAGAAACCAAACGAGAGGACGAAACAATCGTTACCCAACGAGCGAGGAAACATGAGGCTCGGCACTGCTGCTGGATTCGCTTGAGCGAAGGTGGAGCGAAGCTGCTGGACGACGCTGAAGCTGTAGGTTCGCTGGAGCTGCTGGTTCACTGGAGTGAGTCCTGGCGAAGGCGAAACGAATGCTGGCAATGCTGAACGGCAGAGGTGACACGAAGACTAGCGCTAACGAGCGCGCGGGGAGTTCGATGTGGCGAAGTCGAGGCGAGGGTGGTGCTGCGCTCGACCGGTGCGGACGTGCTGCTATGTGCGTGGCGATGCGGCCAACGACTGAACAAAAGGCTGGGCGCGCGACTCTCCACTTCGCTCGAGCGAACAACACGACGAAGGCGACGCTCGGCAGGCTGGGCTTCGCTACGGCGAAGGCATGGGCGAAGATGAAGGCGTGCGTGCGTCTGACAGCGACGGAGCGGCTTGGCAAGGGTGCTGAATTCGCTGGGGCGAAAGAAAACTTCGCTGGAGCAAACGGACGCAGAAGCAGATCTGGTAAACGCGATTCCCGGCTCCGAAAACAGTACCTCTCAGATTTGAAACGGAACAGAACTACAGGAATGAAAACCCAAAGAACCTGGATTGATTCCACCACGAAACCAACTCAAAACCCCCAAAAACAAATCCAAAAGCAAGACGATTAAAGAGAAGGAATAATGACAACTCGATCTTACCTCGAAGAACCTTAGCGAGCGAAGAACAATCAGATCTAACAGCGAACACGATGGAGACATAGAACGGCTGCTGGTTCGTTACAATGCAAACAACAAACATAAAGATGAGCACCAGCGAAACCACACTCGGACAAGAAGAAGAAGAAGAAGAAACAATTCGATCTTACCTTGGAGAACTCGGCGTGCGAAGGCAAAGAGGAGATGGAGAGAGTGACGGCTGCCATGTCTTGGAAATGAGTTTGCTTCTAAAACCTAAACTCTAATGATTTAACCCTTTTTCTTTTCTTTTCTTTTCTTTTCTTTTAATAAAATAAACAAAGCTTTCAAGAGACCATGGTTCAAATCCTAGCGAGGGCTCTTTTAATGCTTTATTTTTACTTCTCCAACTCCAATTCTTCCAACCCAAAGGCCAAGGTTCGAAACCAAACGATGGCAACAAATAACTCTTATTTTCACAAATTAAATCCAATGCTCCAAAACCTACAACACATAATTCATTACTTTTAATCCATAAATCTCGAACGAACTCCACGGCCTAGATTTATCAATAAACAACATGTCAATAACCAAGAACAAAACTCAACTAATTAAATCCAATTCCAAATTCCCTTCAAGAATCAAATAACGGGAATAGCGGTCAAACCAACGTTAAACGTCTTTCTGAAATTTCAGGCCGTTACAACACGCATTAGATGTCGATGGGACGGCTCTCTCAGGCTAATGTCGTTATGTAAAGACCCGACCCAAAAGTGGTCATAACCTAGGTCCTTATCCATCATGCATGACTTTAAAACATTTAATGATGAACATACATTAAAGGACGAAACAGTAAATTCCATTAAAACAAAAACATTATCAAACATAAAAAACCTGTCCATGTTTTGAAGCACCTGTTCCAAAAACATTTAAAACAAATCCCTGACCAGAGAATATTTATTTCATTCCATAAACACATAAATCCAGTTCATCATTTCAAAATATAAACCTAAGGGCTTTGTGCCCATCTACATGCTGAATAAAGATAAATAACAAAAGACAAGGATCAACAAATTTCCACATCAGCTCCCATGATCAAGCAACCTCATCTAGCCATCTTGGCGCTGTCCTAAGTTACCTGGTGGAAAACCACAGAAATAAGGGTGAGTAAACAAGTTTACTCAGTAAGAATCCCCAACCGGGGTACAGTACGATACAACAGGTCATTTAGCAATCAAGTATACATGCAAACATTCACCAACACAGATCTTACTTACTTTCTTTGGGTTGTTAAGACAACCCCCAAACTGATGCCAACTCGTGGTCTTACTCCTTTGAGTTATAAACATAACTCTAGAATCCTCGAGAGTCTCTAACTCTCGGCCTAGAACTTTGATCTATAAACTTTGGAAGGAAACTGTGTATTGTGCTCAAGATCCCGAGGGAGCTCTCCTCTCGGCGAATTATGAGTGTACGTGCACACCGCATGCTGCTACAAACCAGGTAAATGATTGGGTCTAGGACAAACTGTCCTGGTCCAGGTACATGTGCCTAACCACTCGAAGCGGTGTCACTGGATCATAGTGGTGCGAGACCCTCGGCACCCAATTATGTCAACCTGAACCACCGAAAACCTGAAGCTAAGAACCGCCTTTGGCAGGCTTACACTGTACGAGGGATCCACTCTAGCAGGCTACAGACTTAGGCTTATGCCGCCATGATGTAGATCATGCCGGCTCCGGGAACGGGATACAAGTCCTCACATGTCCCAGCCTGTGGGGCAAATTACTTTATGCCACTCTCAGCCTCTAAGTATTGTGGACTAGGCTTATGACGTCATGGTTAGCTAAACCATGCCGGCTATCGGGGATGGGATACAAGTGACCGCGCATCACGATGTGATATAGTGGTGAATGGTTAGATTATAGAAAGACAAGATTTTGTTAATTAAAGTCCCTCAATTTGTAATCGCAACATTACGCAAGTATACGTAGTCGAGAGTGTAGTAAGTGATAAGTATTTATATTTTTATCGATCCCACATGGATTGATGTCTAGATTTACACTTTTAAGAAAAGAATCAAAATAAATAAAAAGAAAAATGTTTTGGTTTTGAAAATAGTTTGTTGGTGGTTTTCGAAATACATAAAATAAATACATAAAGTAAATATGCAATGCAATGAGTAGATATTCACTAAACAGTCGTAGAAGATATTAGGCGCGAGGCTAGCTAATGCAACTCTTGCTTCCTATACAATTGAATGCTTCCGCATTTCAATGGTTTGTGAATAACGTGCTTCTGCACCGAAACTTCATCTGAGAACTAGGCAGCGCAAGTAATAGTGAGGTTATTCCTAACTCCCTAAATAACGCACAACAGTTCGTACAACCTATCATAGCATACTGGGTCAACATGCACATCTTCCTTCTGGAATATTGCAAGGCTCATGCGTGGCTAGCAAGACGACGCATGAGTTTAAATAAAGCACAACAGTGTAAGTGTAATTAGCATTCGATCCTAACATGCGACTGATCATGTAAGTAAATAAAATACTTCTATAACGCAACCATAGTTTCAAAACAAAGCAGAAGTTAAACCAACCAATTTTATTCAACCACAAATGTTTCTCTACTACAACTACCCCTAATAAAGCAATAAATTTGGAATTGATGCGATTGTAAAGTGCGCAGTCCCTTTGTCATTAGCTTCTGCAACACAACCGGTGCTTCCTCCTGAGATTCGGCCTAATCGTGAAATTAGTCGGCCATGCGATCAGCTCGCCCGACTTCGGCCTTCTTCTGGATATTTATAGTATGAAATTACTTGGTCGGCAAGTCGGATCGAGCGAAAAAATCTTCATAAATGTAATCTCGTGATTTGCTTCCTCTAATTGCTTGATTGACATTGTCATAATGTTTGATTTTATTCTCTAGATTGTTTCCTTGTCGATGTCGTCTCTCGAAGGCAACTGCCATGTCAGCATATTTGTCTCGTGTGATTGTTGCCATCTGTGCGTTTCAGCTCCATTGTTCTCTTTCTCGCATAATCCTGCAAAATATGATCTTTTAGTGCGTTTTTCTTTCCGTTTTCGCCTATTTGTGAATGTGATGCTAAAATATGTATGCATGCTGAATTCTACATTTTAAGCGCATTCTTGTTCTTATAGCACTAATCTTTTCTCTAAAACTTAATAATAATGCAGACTAATGCAGCCTAAATTATACTCTATTTGAGAGCTATGAAACCCCCAAACTTAAATCATTGCTTGTCCTCAAGTAATGCATAACTGCCTAGTTACTTTTTTATTTCAATTCAACATCAAACTTTATTTCTCCGATCTAATTTTTGCATGTCTCATCGCCTTCTTATTCTTTGCTAAATAAAGCTTCATTCTCATTCACACGTTCAACTTCTCCAAAAATCTAATCCTAACTTAGAATCCTCCTTATCATGGTTAATAGATTGTACCTCATCGCAAGTCGTTCTCTTCACTATGTCTATCGTATCACAATCGCTTCTAGTCTAAAGTTTGCCTAACATATTTTGTCATGCTTTTACATAGGTTCTTAACCTATCGAGGATTTTGCTATGCTAAACGCATTCCTCGTTGGTTGCACTCATGCCCATCGTTCTGTCCTGGCAAATGGGGCAATTTATGCTATGCCACTCTCAGCCTCTAAGTACTGTGGACTATGCTTATGCCGTCATGGTTAGCTAAACCATGCCGGCTATCGGGGACGGGATACAAGTCCTCGCATGTCCTGGCCAATGGGGCAATTTACTTTATGCCACTCTCAGCCTCTAGGATGATGACACCTAACAAGTGTTAGACTAAAATCGACATGCTAGCTAATAACAGTTCAAACAGGCTTACAGAATAACGAACCCTAACATGATACTATAAACATATAGACGGGATCAAGCATGCCAGAAAGAGCAACCTAGCATGGTACTAACATGTTCCAGCATATCAAATCATACATGTTAGTCAGAGGGTTTATAAATAGAAAATCTATCCACTAACATGCTCATAAACGAAGGCAAGCCAAAAAGAATGCATCACATATATATCGCAGGGCCTACACAACCCCAGTAAGAAATCCTTACCTGGAATTGAAAAGAAAACACAAACAAACAAGTTGCTCCTAGAGCTGCAGATCACCAACAACAATTGAACCCAAACAAACCAAAGGCATGGAGGCTGCTCGAGCTGCAAGGAACGCGGACACAAAGGTGAGGCGCGCTGCTGCTGCTGCTAGGCGCGCGTGCAAGGGTTGTTGTGCGTCGAATCGGGGTGTTGCAAACTCGTCGGGTGATCACAGGGCGTGCGTCTGCTGGAGCGCTGCGGGTCTGCTTGGTCTCGCGCGATCGAAGGCGTTGCTCGGCTTGTGCGGCTGCTCGAAGGGACGAGGAACAATGTCGGCTGCTGGTCCTTGCGAGCGACGATGGCGATCAGATGCATGCAAGGGAACGAATAATAAGGGCTTGATGCGATGCGTATCGACAGCAACGAGGGTCGAATTCGATGCAACAAGAAGAATGCCAACGATTAAGCAAACTCAGAAAACGAACCAACCAAGAATAAGAGAAAATAGAGCTGACGATCCTTACCTTGGGATTTGCGTTGGAGACGAGAGGGCTTGAGAGAACACAATGACGACCAAGTGTTGGAAAAGAACAAATGAGATGAAACCCCTATTCTGAAACCCTTAGTTTCTTTTTAATCTAGTAACTCTTTTAATCTATAAATCTCCCATTCCCACCTTGGACACTTTTATTTTCTTTATTTTTCCAAAACTCAAGTCTTGCTTCGAGTCCCAACGAGGTCGCCATTTAATCCTTTATTTTTCACAATTAAACAACCAAGCTTCAAATCCTATCAAAGGCACAAATTACAATCTTTAATTTACAATTTAAATAGCAAGCTTCCTTGCTCCAAAACCAATCGAGATCAAAACCTGCCAAGAGTACAAAAAATATTATTTTCTGAATTAATCTGAACTCTACCAAAAGACCGAAACAACCCTAATGACCAACCAAATACCTGAAATAACGGTCGAAAGCACTTGAAGAGACGTTTTGAATTTCTGGGCCGTTACACGTTAGTACATCTTTCCTTCACAGTTTAGAGCCCGGCACTAGGTACTCTCACAGATGTCCAGGATCAGCTTAGAGAGTTGATCAACTAGCCGAGAGATAGAGACTCTCGAGATTTAAGAGTTATGTTGATAACTTAGTTGAGCACTCGGATGATTGTATTGCATGCATGCTAGGATGCTAGATGATGTGTTGATTGCATATTGTACCCCGGCTGGGGATTCTTACTAAGTGCGCTAAGACTCACCTTTACAGTAATTTTCCACCAGGTAACTTGAGACAACATCAAGACAACTATAGGAGGAGTTACATGAACATGGCGTCCGCTGTCTTTTACTTATGTCGTTATTCGAGTTTAGTTGGCATGCTAGATAGGAGTTTGTTTTCATTATTTGTTTTATTGCTTTTAAATAATCTCTGGACAGAGTGGAACACTTTTGAAGTAGCTTGTTTGGAACTATTTTCTATTTGAATAAATGGATTTTGCATTACTATTGGTTCAAGTTTAACTGTTTTAAACCATGCATGATGAGTAAGTTTTAACTGTTTTTATATTTACAAGGTAGAAGGCTAATCAAATAATCTCTTAATTTGGTTGATAATTGCCTTTCACTTACCCTTCAAGTTTTTAAGTTAAGTTACACATTTTCAATTAATTTAGAGATGGAATGCTAATCCAATAATCTCCTAGTTTAGTTGATAATTAGCCATCTAGTTTTTAACTTAACAACACACATTTTTCTTAAATGAGCAGACTAAACAAACACAATTACGAAATTTCGAGCACTGAATCAAGCAATTTTATTCATAAATTAAGAGATAATTTAACACGAACCAATATCTACCAATATTTAATCATTAGGTAAAAGGTTACTACTAAAGCGACTTTTTTTTTTTTGACACCCTAAAGCACTTTTAATAAGTCCTAATTTTCGATATTTGACTATATATGATTTTAATTTTCAAGAAAACATAAGCCAAAACGTTTAATCATCAAAAGAGAATTTTTGTTCCATTTCCAGATTTATTGATTTATGATATATTTGACCATGCTAGCCATTTTGAGATAAATGATTACGAATTCATTACTTTTTAATTTATAAGTCTTTTTGGACCATTATTTTTTTTTTACATTACAACAATGTGAGGATGAAAGATTTGGTTGTTAGGTATTATACACGATGCTATTCAGCTACTTTTTTGTTGACTTACAATAATTAAAATAGAAAGATTTGAATTCATGACCCATTAATTAATAAATATACAATAATGTCATTAAGTGACAAATCCAGTAGACCATTAGGATATTGGTTTGAAGATTAAGGGAAACTAGAATAAGGAGAATTATCCTGGGTAGCTCAATTGGTCATAGAAGGTCTTGGAGTGCATAAAGTGACAGATTCAAATACCATAGTAGCCACCTATCTAGGTTTTCTTGTCATCCAAATATTGTAGAATCTGACGGTATGCGTGACATTAGTCGATGTGAACTTGTGCACGCAAGCTGGCTCGGACAGTCACGGATATTAAGAAAAAAAAAATAAAAAAAAAATAAGGAGGAGAAGAGTGGCGTGGATGAACCTAATCCCCAACCATTACCCAACCCAATTCCTGAAAAGAATTAATTTCCCCCATTTGCCAACCCATGAGGTAAGCATGAATTTGTAGCAATAAATGGAAATAAATGGATCCAGCTACCAACACTCTGATTAACTTGGTGAAAATGAGGAAGCAAACGTGAAATTATTGAATCAAACACCAAGACCGGGACTGCTCGTCAACAACACCTACGGTCGCAATTGTTGTTTGAATTGTTGTTGAGGAGTTGCAGATTGTGGGGTTTGCGGTGAAGTGTGAATTGGGCGGCACCACGTGCAGGTTTTCAATAAAGGAGGAGCGGCCCCACTCAGCCCCAACTCCCAACCTACCTCCTCCTCCTCCTCTCTCTCTCTAATGCTTTCTACTTACTTTCCAATCCCCCAATTCAACTTGTTTCATCTGCTCTCTTCTCCTACATTCTCCAAGGTCCCTCTCTTCCTTTTTTAGCTTGTTTCCTTTCTCTTATTCTATGCTCATTCTTCTGTGTAAGAGGGAAAACTATTTAGGTATCTGTCAGATCACTAGCTCCTTTTCCCCAACTGGGTATTTGTTCATTTGGATATACAATATGAACTTCATTTATGGATTATTTTGGATTTCCTGAGGTGGGAATCATCCTCTAACGAGCTGTGATTATTTTGCACCCGTCAAATTACTGTCTTGTCTAACGTCACTAACTTCATACGCAATCTTCATGTGCTTTGATTCTTTTGTTAGGTCCTTCATTTTACAATATCAACTTGGATTGTGCCTTGCTCTTTGCATACAAACACTCATTTAAGAAGACTTTCCCTTGAATTGAAGCTTTTCTCTATTCTTGCTCAACTTCTTATTAACTTTGCTCACTTCTTACTTTATATATCACTGCAGCATGTCAGAAGCCCTGAGAAAATCAAATGTCGTCAATTTCGGGCGAGGGAGTGGATACTTGAACGGGGCAATGCCCATCAGGAATGCAACTGCAGCTCCTGAAGTGGACGAGTTCTGTCAATCCCTTGGCGGGAACAACCCAATCCATAGTATTTTAATTGCAAACAATGGAATGGCTGCAGTTAAATTTATCCGTAGTATTAGAACATGGGCTTATGAAGCATTTGGGAGTGAAAAAGCCATCTTGCTGGTGGCTATGGCTACGCCAGAGGATATGCGGATCAATGCGGAGCATATCAGAATCGCCGATCAGTTTGTGGAGGTTCCTGGTGGAACCAACAACAATAACTATGCTAACGTGCAGCTTATTGTTGAGGTACTTCATCTTTCCAATTATATTTGTATTCTTTTCTCCTAGTCTTAGTTGTCGCCCTCATTTCATTAATGGGATTTCCTTCGAAAGGAAGCAAGAAAGTAACTTTCTTTCTTTTGATCATCAAAGTCGAACAGGAAAATCTTGAACGTTTTGGATAATATTAAAATGACTGAAGGAATGATCGATTTCTCTAAACTTTTAAAACAACTGAAGTGAAACTTTTGGCATTTCAAAGGTTAAGCAATTTTACTAGTTAGTATCAAAAAAAGGTTAAGCAATTTTACTAGTGTATTTTAAGTCCTATAGAACATGGATAAAATTTGTTGATGAAGATGGTCTCACACTCCTTGCAAAAATCTTGGTATCTTCTTGCTCATAACAATTTTTTTTGATAAATTTTTTCAGTTTTTTTTTCCTTCTTCTACATGACTGTTTATAATATTATCAAATTGGCTCATCATATAGATGGCAGAGATAACTCATGTTGATGCAGTTTGGCCTGGATGGGGCCATGCATCTGAGAATCCTGAGCTACCAGATGCACTGAGTGCGAAAGGAATCATATTTCTTGGGCCTCCATCAATATCTATGGCAGCATTGGGTGATAAAATTGGTTCATCATTAATTGCTCAGGCAGCAAACGTACCCACCCTTCCGTGGAGCGGTTCTCATGTAAGTTTATTTTGTTTTCAATCTGACCATATCATCCACTCGATGATCCACATTCTTCAATATATTATTTATTTGTGTCTAGGTGAAAATTCCACCTGATAGCTGCTTAGTTACCATCCCAGATGATGTGTACAGGGAAGCATGCGTTTACACAACAGAAGAGGCTATTGCAAGTTGTCATGTTGTAGGTTACCCTGCCATGATTAAGGCATCATGGGGTGGAGGTGGTAAAGGCATAAGAAAGGTTAGCATATGCATAATAGTGTTTTTGGATACTTACTATAGGTGGCTGGGGAACAATGAAAATAAATAACCTTGGGAACTGAACTTTCATTGATGTATTTGAGATGACAAAACAGGATGACCATTATTTCTCTTAATTTATTATTTTAATCTTGAACTTTGAATCTACCATTTTACCTCAATCTTCAGGTTCATAATGACGATGAGGTGAGAGCATTGTTCAAACAAGTGCAAGGTGAGGTTCCAGGATCACCCATATTTATAATGAAGGTTGCATCACAGGTCAGTTAAAAAAAAAAAAACACTACGACTTTAACCCAATCATTGTTTTTTTACTACACTGTACATCCAATCATCGTTGTTGCTGTAGAATAATTGATTATGATTTTTCATTGACTTTTGTCGAATTAGAGCCGGCACCTGGAAGTTCAGTTATTATGTGATCAATATGGAAATGTTGCTGCTTTGCATAGTCGTGATTGCAGTGTTCAGAGACGGCATCAAAAAGTTAGTTAACATTTATTATTTTGTAGTCTCCATTTCTTAGGAGTCAATGATTTTGTAAACTTTTGTAAATTGTTCGTACTGGGAATATATTATTTAACTTCCTGTCCTCTGCTAAACAGATTATTGAAGAAGGTCCCATTACGGTTGCTTCTTTGGAGACTGTGAAAAAGCTAGAGCAGGCAGCTAGACGACTAGCTAAATGTGTGAACTACGTTGGAGCAGCAACTGTTGAGTATCTATACAGTATGGAAACTGGAGAGTACTATTTCTTAGAGCTGAATCCTCGGTTACAGGTATTAATGAATTGACATACCCATGCTAGTTATCATCACTTGTTGATCAAAAGCTCTTTTCCAAGCATGGTATTGGTGTTCGGTGAGACATACTTGGTTCACTAAGAAAATATTGGTCAATCGTTGCTTTTTGTTTACCAAGCTATTTGAATGTGTAGCATCATGCAAAGAGAGGTATATTTGCATATAACCTCATTATGTCCCGGCTGTGTTTATGCATTCTCTGACTTGCCTTCATGAATAGTTGTTTTCTGTTGATTACATCCACATACTATTGGTTTATCACAAAACATTCATGAGTGGTGATGATTTTGTTTATCCTTTTATTTCTAAACAGGTCGAGCACCCGGTGACTGAGTGGATAGCTGAAATAAACCTTCCAGCTGCCCAAGTTTCTGTGGGGATGGGAATTCCTCTGTGGCAAATTTCTGGTATGATGTCTCACATCTATGGAATTCATCTTTTATATTTGTCAATGGAACTTTATAAAATCACACGATCGTATATAATTTTTAAAATCAGAAATCAGACGCTTTTATGGGGTAGAACATGGTGGAGGATATGATGCTTGGCGGAAAACGTCTGTTGCTGCAACTCCATTTGATTTTGACCAGGCAGAATCTACCAGACCAAAAGGTCATTGTGTAGCCGTGCGAGTAACAAGTGAAGACCCAGATGATGGTTTTAAACCTACAAGTGGAAAAGTGCAGGTTGGATGCGTTGCTGATGATTTTTGACATGATTTATTTCTTATTTTGTAAGATGAAAAACACAAAATGTTGCCAACATGGTGCAGGAGTTGAATTTCAAAAGTAAGCCAAATGTGTGGGCATACTTCTCTGTCAAGGTAGGCCTTTTTCCTATATATGTAATCTCTTCCCATGATTTAACACTGACATCTGTGCTGAATTATATTTGCTGACATACTTTGCAGTCTGGAGGAGGGATTCATGAATTTTCAGATTCTCAGTTTGGTGAGCATTAGTTGATAGATACTTGAAGCATTTAGTCCTTCAGTTTGAGTTTTGGGAAACACTTGTAGGCACATAATTGTATTTTAATCTATAAATTTGATTGTGATTCAGAAAATTTCTCTTTAAGTATAACGTTCAATAAAATATTTCTTAGATGTATGGATATTATTCTAATAAGAGTTAGGAATGACCCTTCAACATCTGTAATTTTTTTTAGAAATTACATAAAATTTCAACGAGTTCCTCAAATTATCAAGCAACTCTTCAACTTATTCATTTGTCTCCTATAGTAGATAAGAGGTTTCGGACAAGGAGGCTTCCAATTTTTCTCCTGCAAAACAGCTTTCAAAAGTGTTCTTCAAGAAGATAGTACCATAGCATAGAGATCTTATTAGTTATTATAATTTTTTAACTTAAAACGAAGGTCTTATTTTGGATTGGTTTTAATGAAGGTCTCAACACAAACGGAAAAATTCTAAGGTTTTAATTTGTAGACACCTCCAGTGTCTTCATTCCTTAGATGTCTCCCAGTGCCCAGCCTAGGAATAGGCGTGGTTACCTTGGTATAGTGGAGCGAAGCTCTAATTTCCCTGTTCCTAAAAAAAAGTTTTATTATTTGCATGTGTTCCTAAAATATTGATTTCCTACAGGTCATGTTTTTGCATTTGGAGAGACTCGAGCTTTAGCAATTGCGAATATGGTTCTTGGACTTAAGGAAATTCAAATTCGAGGAGAAATTCGAACAAATGTTGATTACACAGTAGATCTTTTAAATGTAATGCCGAGATGATATAAATTCATTTCCAATGATACCATTTCTTTTTTGCAATTGCAATGAATACCATTTTCTTCATTCACTTTTGGTGGAAATGAAACTGAAGAATAATAGTGTACAGGCTGTGGATTACAGAGAAAATAAAATTCATACAGGCTGGTTGGACAGTAGAATTGCTATGCGAGTTAGAGCAGAGAGGCCTCCATGGTACATCTCTGTTGTTGGAGGGGCTCTTTTTGTAAGCACTTGCATTTTATATTAATTTTAATTTCTTAAACCTGTCTATATATTGGTTATAATTTTTCTTTGTTCAACTCAGAAAGCATCCACCAGCAGTGCGGCCATGGTTTCTGATTATATTGGCTATCTTGAGAAAGGGCAAATCCCTCCCAAGGTAATTGTCATGAGGAATTCTACTTAGGTATCTGGTTTTGGTTGTCGCAATCATTATCCTTCCTATACTATGTTCTAACAAATTTAATGGCAGCACATATCTCTTGTCCACTCTCAAGTATCACTAAATATTGAAGGAAGTAAATACACGGTAAGGCTTATTTGACTTGGTTGTAGTGGTTGAAGATTGCTAATTTAGATAGCTTATTGACATATCACTGCCATTGTCTGGAATTCATTGTAGATTGACATGGTAAGGGGTGGACCTGGAAGTTATAAGCTGAGAATGAATGGATCAGAGATTGAAGCAGAGATTCATACCTTACGTGATGGGGGCTTATTGATGCAGGCGAGTACTTGTCTTGAAGGTTACATTTACGTATATATGAATAAATGAAGCCAATAGTCAACTTTTCAAATTTTATGGATGAATCATGCAAAAATAGAGGAAGAGTATATTTCTGTTGACTTTGTATGGACAGAAATTTGAATGTGTAGCTTCAATTTTGAACAGTTGGATGGAAGTAGTCATGTAATATATGCTGAGGAAGAAGCCGCTGGAACTCGTCTTCTTATTGATGGGAGAACATGTTTGCTTCAGGTGTGTAAAACTAACCCTAATAAGGGGGTCCCATTCCCGAATATTCTCCAGCACAGGCTAATGGCGTTTAGTACTCTTTGTTCTTAAACAGAACGATCATGATCCATCTAAATTAGTTGCAGAGACGCCGTGCAAACTGCTGAGGTATTTGGTTTCAGATAGCAGCCATATTGATGCTGATGCACCATATGCTGAAGTCGAGGTCATGAAGATGTGCATGCCTCTTCTTTCACCTGCTGCTGGAGTTATTCATTTTGAAATGTCGGAAGGTCAAGCAATGCAGGTTAGTGGCAGTTCAACAATGAAATATGGATACTATAGCTGTGAGGAATTTAAAGAATCTCTCTCATTTTAGGCTGGTGAGCTCATAGCAGAGCTAGATCTAGATGATCCATCAGCTGTAAGGAAAGCAGAGCTGTTCCATGGGGGTTTCCCTATCTTGGGCTTCCCAACTGCAATTTCTGGTAAAGTTCATCAGAGATGTGCTGCAAAGTTGAATGCAGCTCGGATGATTTTGGCAGGATATGAGCATAATATTGAGCAGGTGAATCACTTCCTATCAATTTCTGCTATCATCAATCTTTCTCTCTCTCTATACACATAACACACGTACGTACATTCCATACCTATGTATATATTATGCATATTTTTGTATCTATTTATTTCCACACATAAACATGTGTATCATGTTAAATTTTGTTAAATCGCCAATCAACTCAAAAGTTTAATTGTAGGTTGAGAACTTGGAATTTTGAAAAATGTTCGATAAGTAGAAATCAATAATAATTTGGGAGAAGTCCCCAAGGAGCAGCCTCATTGGTTAAGGCTTGGGGCTTTTCAAGGTATGCTTCCTTGGGGTCTTAGGTTCAAGCCCCACGAGTGAGTTTAATTGTAAAATCTCTTGTTGTCTCTCTGATCCGCTGCTTGGGACGGACACGGGTACCCCTGGGTATAGTGGAGTAAAACTCTAATTTTTCAGGGTTTAACAAATAAATAAATAATAATAATAATTTGGGAGTATGATTTTACAGGATTTGACATAGAACCTTCTGCTTTGATACCTTTTAAATCACCAATCAACCCAAACTTATAGGTTGTGGTAAATTTAATTATATCAACCAACACATACATTTACTCATATATATGAATACACATTTCAAGTCCTCTTTTAGTAATGAACGACTCGTGAAAAGTCTTACTTATCTTCAGGTGGTGCAAAACTTACTCAATTGTCTTGATAGTCCTGAATTGCCATTCCTACAATGGCAAGAGTGCATGTCAGTTTTTGCAACACGTCTTCCCAAAGAACTCAAATTTGAGGTGCTTTATTTTCTCTACCCTATTTTTGGTTTTATCTCTTACTACTAATTTGCAACAATCTGAATTTTCATTCATTTTGTTTCATTAGTTGGAGTCAAAGTACAGGGAATTAGAAAGGATTTCAAGTTCCCAGAATGTTGATTTCCCTGCCAAATTGTTACGTTCTATTCTTGAAGTAAGTTACTTCACCAAAATCCTTTTGAGTTCTGGTTGAATTGCTTTTCACAAAATGTAAACACTTCTTCCGGCAGGCTCATTTATTCTCCTGTCCAGAGAAAGAGAAGGGGGCTCAAGAAAGGCTTCTTGAACCGTTAATGAGTCTTGTGAAGTCTTATGACGGTGGAAGAGAGAGTCATGCGCGTGGTATTGTTCAGTCCCTTTTTGAAGAGTATTTGTCGGTCGAAGAACTGTTCAGTGACAACATTCAGGTGACTTGTTTTCCATTTTGATAAGTGACCCTATAGTAGAAAATAATCACGTGCTTCCATGAGGCTAGGTGTTGGAATTTGCAGTACAAGTTAAGCATCATTCTCAAGTGGAGATCTTTTTATTTTTTCTATAGCTTTTGAACTTAGTTATTTAAATTCATTGTGAATTTGTGCTACGGAATGTCGTTCAAGTATTCCGCTCCATTCGAAAGGCTATATGTACTTGTTTTTTGAGTTGTATGTGATCTCGTCTATTAATGTAATTACTCACAACTTTGCTTACTTTTGGCTTACTTTTTGGGAGTTTGTTCTTATTTCTCAGCATAGTATTTAGTCTTCACAACTTTGCTTACTTTTGGCTTACTTTTTGGGAGTTTGTTCTTATTTCTCAGCATAGTATTTAGACTTCTTTTTAATTTTGTTTTAATTCTTTTGTAATTATAGCATTTTTATAATTTGTATATTTGAATTAAAATAAACTACCAATCAATTTAAAAATTTAAGTTGATAAGTTGAGGCAAATTTAACTATATCAACAATCTAACACTCCCATCATTTGTGGGCTTGGAGATTTGATAAATGTCCAATAAGTGGAAATCAATATTAATTGGGTGGAAATGATTGCACAAGTTGAACAGAAGTCCTCCAGTCTGATACTAGATTGAATCATGTTAAATTACCAATCAATCAAAAGCTTAAGTTGATAAGGTGGAAGTTATTATGGAGCTATCTTCTTGTATTTCCCTTGGTGCATCTTGGTGGCTGTCAATTTTTAATGAAGAATAAAAAATCATTGTGTGCTTTTGGTGGAGTGGTCTTACAATTTTCATAATGAAATTCTTATTTCTTTACATTTATTTTTTCCTTGCAGGCTGATGTGATTGAAAGACTTCGACTTCAATATAACAAAGATCTGCTAAAGGTTGTTGACATTGTCCTTTCTCATCAGGTATTAATTCCTATCTTGCCTTTTCCTGTCTATTTGATAATTTTCATTTTAATATCAGTTTCATGCTCAATTTTTGGCTTCCAGGGAGTCAGGAGCAAAAATAAGCTTATACTGCAACTCATGGAACAACTTGTCTATCCTAATCCTGCAGCTTACCGAGATAAATTAATACGATTCTCTGCACTTAACCATACAAATTATTCTGAGGTGGGCTACTCTGTTAAAGAACTGGTTTTTATTCTGTTAAATTAATAAAGTTAAATCATCAATAATACATCCCCTCATTTGTAGACTTAGAAATTTGAAAAAAGCCCCATAATTGTTTATCCTAACTATGCAACTTACCAAGATAAACTAATACAATTCTCTGCTCTTAACGATACAAATGATTTTGAGGTTGGCTACTCTGTCAAAGAACTGGTTTTTTTCTACTAAATGGTTGAATCACGTTAAATCACTAATTAACCCTAAAACTTAAGCCGATAGATTGGGTTAAAAACTTAACAATATCAACCAACACTCATTTCTCGACTTGAAAATTAGAAAAGGCCCAACAAGTGAAAATCAATATTGATTGAACAATGTGGAAAGAGTTTGAATCCATGACTCTCATATCATATTGAATTATGTTAAATCACCAATCAACCCAAAAGCTTAGGTTAGGTTGAGGTAAATTTTTATAAATCAGCCAACGTTATTTATTGTGAAAACCATTTTTCTACTGTGTGTTGGAGTTTTGATCTGTCTGATACATTTTAGTTCCCAACTCTCCCCCCTCCCCTATTAACCTGTCTCTAAGCCCATATTCCAAATGCTTAACACAGCTGGCATTGAAGGCAAGTCAGCTACTGGAACAAACTAAGCTTAGTGAACTTCGTTCCAATATTGCTAGAAGCCTTTCTGAATTAGAGATGTTTACTGAGGATGGAGAAAATATGGATACTCCAAAGAGGAAGAGTGCCATTGAAGAGCGAATGGAGGCCCTTGTAAGCATTCCTTTGGCTGTTGAAGACGCTCTTGTAGGTCTCTTTGATCACAGTGATCATACCCTACAAAGGCGAGTGGTGGAAACTTATGTACGCAGGCTATACCAGGTGCTCATTAAAACTTCTGTAATCATCTCCCTCCCAGATGAAACTGACTCATGTTGTCTAACTATGTCAATTTGTTCTTGTTCCCTATCCAGCCCTATCTTGTTAAGGGGAGTGTGCGGATGCAGTGGCATAGATCTGGTCTTATAGGCTCATGGGAGTTTCTAGAAGAGCATATCAAGAGGAATAATGCGGTTGAATATCAGGAGTCTTGCCAGTCGGTTGAGAAACACAATGAGAGAAAATGGGGAGCCATGGTCATTCTAAAGTCTTTACAGTTATTGCCTACAACTCTTAGTGCTGCACTGAAGGAAGCGACTCACAACGTTCATGAAGCAGCCACAGACAAGTTTCTTGAACCAGCCAACTTTGGCAATATGATACACATTGTATTGGTGGGCATCAACAACCAAATGAGCTTACTTCAGGATAGGTAATCTTTTTCACATCAATTCTGCACTAAATTCCCGAATTTTGATGACCATTTCTTGTGGAGTCAAGTTTATCAATCATCCAATCTTTCAATGAATTTGAGATTTTGTAATCCTTGGAAGTTCGGATGTTATCTCAATAACACATGATATTTAATTTGTTATGTTGTATTTTTCTTTGTTTGTGAATGCACGTGAATTTTTTATTTTTACATAGAAATTTCTTAGTCTTGAATACACTCCTATATTTCCCTGCAAACCACTGTTCTAGATAGTTAACTACTTGTTAAAAACTTATTCTAGGATTTTATTTATTGGTCTTCATTTTACCTACTTGTTATGATAATAAACAGTGGTGATGAAGATCAAGCTCAAGAGAGAATAAACAAGCTGGCCAAAATACTCAAGGAGAAAGAAATTGGATCAAGTCTACGCTCTGCAGGTGTAGCTGTAATTAGCTGCATCATACAAAGAGATGAAGGACGGGCCCCTATGAGGCACTCATTCCATTGGTCAGCAGAAAAGCTGCATTATGAAGAAGAGCCTTTATTGCGTCATCTGGAACCTCCTCTATCCATTTACCTTGAATTGGTCAGTCATGATTGAATCTTTATCCTTCACCATTCAATGCTGTGATTGTCTTGCACTAGACAATAGTGTAGTTTGGTGATTATTCTCACCCTCCTGCATAATATCTATTCTGCCAGGATAAACTCAAAGGGTATAGAAATATAAGGTATACCCCTTCCCGGGATCGTCAATGGCACCTTTACACTGTTCAAGACAAGCCAGGAGTGATTCAGAGGATGTTTCTGAGAACACTTGTTCGGCAGCCAATCTCCAGTGAAGGCTTAGCTGTATATCATAATTTGGATGTAGAAGCCCGAAAACCTCTCTCCTTTACTTCAAGGAGCATCTTGAGGTCCTTGATGACTGCAATGGAGGAGCTCGAACTCAATTCGCACAATAGTGCTATCAAACCTGACCATGCTCATATGTACCTTTACATCTTAAGAGAACAACAAATAGGTGATCTTGTACCCTATCACAAGTAAGCGTCTGATTTGCCTATTACACTCTTTTTCTTGATAGACAATGCATTCTTAAAAGAGTTTGTTATTGGATTAATTTCCAGGAGAGTCATCTTAGATACTGGAGAAGAAGAGGCTGCAGTGGAGACCATATTGACAGAACTTGCTCGTGAAATCCAGTCATTTGTTGGTGTTAGAATGCACAAATTTGGCGTTTGTGAATGGGAAGTAAAACTTTTGCTAGACTCTTCTGGAAAGGAAAATGGTGCTTGGAGGGTAGTGGTAACAAATGTGACGGGCCATACCTGCACTGTACATGTAAGGGTTCAATTTTCCTTTTTCTTTCAAACAATAGATAAATATATTACTAACTCCCCATCTTTTCCTGAAATGATTAGAGAATATATCATTAATAATTGGGCACCTCAGATAATTACTTGAGTCCAGTTGATATTATTATATAGGGTTATCTGGAGTTGGTTCGTTGAGTTTGTCCTTGTATACTAAAGACTACTTTTAAACTTTATTTGCATCTGGTTTGCTTACAGTCGGTTTCAAAATAAACATTGAATCATGCTTGGTGATTGAGTAAACCATAAATATTACATCTGACAAGTTGAATGCTCTCTCTTGCACAATTGTGTTCCGTACGTATATATTTTTTTGGCCGAGCAGTATGAAGTAAGCAGAAAACAAAAGGATAGATGTTATTTGAATAATCTTCAAGTAGACTCACTACACTGTCAGTAAGTTAGATTATGTAGCTGATGTTAAATCAAAAAATCCAATAAGAGGCATAAAGTGTATACTTATGGCCAAGAGGCTATAGGTTCAAATCTCTCCTTCCCCAATTTTCTTTCAAAAACAATTTGGGGTGGGGGAATTCGAACATGTATCCTCTTGATTACTAGATAATACAAGATGCCACCGGAGATTTGCTCCTTTTGGCCTCCTTCCCCAATTGTTGTTGAACTAAAACAAAAAAGTTAAATCGCAGAAGTTATTTAGTATAAAACATCAATATATTTGTGAGTTAAGTAGCTGAAGTTACATCATTTAAATGTTGAGGAGAGTACATTTTGATATACAGATATATCGTGAAATTGAGGATACAAATCAACATAGAGTACTCTACCATTCAGTCACAAACCAGGCCCCTCTTCACGGCGTGCCTGTGAGCGCACAACACCTGCCTCTGGGAGTTCTTGATAAGAAGCGTCTTTCTGCTAGAAGAAGTAACACCACTTACTGCTATGACTTTCCATTGGTGAGCAACATGTCTTGTTATACTACTGTTATTTTGAAGTAGTTTTGTCTTCTATGTACTATGCGCACGTGTGCACACAAACCAAGAAGGGAAACTAAAGGAGAACTGTTTTTGCAGGCATTTGAGACGGCCTTGGAGAAGTCATGGGAATCTCAACTCCCCAATATTGGTAAACCCAAGGATAAAGTTCTTCTCGAAGTTACTGAACTCAATTTTTCTGACCAGAAAGGTTCTTGGGCTACTCCCATCATCCCTGTGCAGCGACAACCTGGGCTTAATGATATTGGTATGATAGCCTGGTTAATGGAAATGTCAACGCCAGAGTTTCCTTCTGGAAGAAAAATATTGGTTGTAGCAAATGACGTAACCTTCAAGGCTGGGTCTTTTGGCCCTCGAGAGGATGCATTCTTTCTTGCTGTCACAGATTTGGCTTGTGCTAGGAAACTTCCTTTAATTTACTTGGCAGCCAACTCTGGTGCCCGAATTGGGGTTGCCGATGAAGTCAAATCCTGCTTTAGAGTAGGTTGGTCTGATGAAACTAGTCCTGAGCGCGGTTTCCATTATGTATACTTGACCCCTGAAGATTATGCTCGTATTAAATCCTCTGTCATAGCACACGAAGTACAGATGTCTAATGGAGAAGCCAGATGGGTTATTGATACCATTATTGGAAAGGAGGATGGCTTGGGTGTAGAAAACCTAACAGGCAGTGGAGCTATTGCTGGTGCATATTCAAGGGCGTATAATGAAACCTTTACCTTGACATATGTGACTGGAAGGACAGTTGGGATTGGTGCTTATCTTGCTCGTCTTGGCATGCGGTGTATACAAAGGCTTGATCAGCCTATAATTCTCACCGGTTTCTCTACACTAAACAAACTTCTTGGTCGTGAAGTTTATAGTTCGCACATGCAACTTGGTGGACCCAAAATTATGGCAACCAATGGGGTTGTGCATCTAACAGTTTCAGATGATCTTGAAGGGATATCTGCTATTCTTAAGTGGCTTAGCTATGTACCATCTCACATGGGTGGTGAACTTCCAATTTCAAAACCTTTGGATCCTCCAGAGAGGCATGTTGAGTACTCCCCTGAAAACTCATGTGATCCTCGTGCAGCAATTTGTGGTGCTTTGGATAGTAGTGGGAAGTGGATGGGCGGAATTTTTGACAAGGATAGCTTTGTTGAAACGCTGGAAGGCTGGGCGAGAACAGTTGTTACTGGGAGGGCAAAACTTGGAGGAATTCCTGTTGGAATTATTGCTGTAGAAACGCAGACGGTGATGCAAATCATCCCTGCTGATCCAGGTCAGCTGGATTCCCACGAGAGGGTTGTCCCTCAGGCTGGTCAAGTATGGTTTCCCGATTCTGCGTCGAAGACAGCCCAAGCATTGCTGGATTGTAACAGAGAAGAACTGCCGCTTTTCATTCTAGCCAACTGGAGGGGCTTCTCTGGTGGCCAGAGGGATCTTTTTGAGGGAATTTTGCAGGCTGGCTCCACTATAGTGGAGAACCTGAGAACATATAAGCAACCTGTTTTTGTATACATTCCAATGATGGGTGAACTCCGTGGTGGGGCATGGGTTGTTGTGGATAGTCGGATAAATTCGCAACAAATTGAGATGTATGCTGAAACAACAGCTAGAGGTAATGTACTTGAGCCTGAAGGAATGATTGAGATTAAATTCAGGACAAAGGAATTGCTTGAATGCATGGGAAGACTTGATCAGCAGCTTATCAGCCTGAAGGCTAAACTTCAAGAAGTCAAAGGAAATGGAGCCCATCATCTCATCGAACCTCTACAGCAGCAGATCAAAGCTCGTGAAAAGGAGCTCTTACCTGTTTACATCCAGATAGCCACCCGTTTTGCCGAACTCCACGACACTTCCTTGCGAATGGCTGCAAAAGGAGTCATTAAAGAAGTTATCAACTGGAGTGATTCTAGATTTTTCTTCTACAAGAGGCTGCAACGTAGGATTTCAGAAGAATCATTGATCAAGACAGTAAGAGAAGCTGCTGGAGAGCAGCTTTCACATGGAGATGCACTGGACTTGATTAAGAACTGGTTTTCAAGCTCTGGCACTGGAAGAGATGGAGAAGCTGCATGGATGGATGATGCCACTTTCTTTAGTTGGAAAGATGATCCAAGGAACTATGAAGACAAACTGAAAGAATTGCGAGTCCAGAAGGTATTGCTTCAGTTTAGCAATTTGGGTAGTTCACATTCGGATTTACAAGCATTACCTCAAGGTCTTGCTGCCCTTCTAAGCAAGGTAAGTAAAATCAGTTAATGACATATTTTCTAACTGGATCATGTAAGCTCCATGTAGTCTGAACTGATGATGTAAAAACTATGCAGGTGGATCAATCCAGCCGAGTACAATTGATCGATGAACTTCGTAAGGTCCTCAAATAGTCGCGTAGGTAAGGAATTTATTGTGGCCTCTGATCTGCAATGTTACCTTGATAATTGATAACGGTTATCAGAGACATTCTTGAATCTAACAACACTTGGCTGCATAGATAAGTTACCCATTATTTTGTTGGACAAATGAAACTGCTCTCGTATTCGTCAGCGTTAGTCCTAGGAAGCATTTCATTACTTAAGATAATAAGATTTTGCTCCTGCCTGGAGTTTGTAGAAGATAAAATTTGTATGTAAATTAAGACAACTGGTATTGGTAGGTTCACCTGCCTTTGCCTTATAGGCTTATTGTATCAATGTAACTTTGATATTTTACTTGATGAAAATCCTCCAAGGTTTTAAGGCTTAACTGAATGGCTTTCCACAGAGTTCTACATGTATCGGTGGCAGACAAAGCATGTTTTTCCAGTAGAAGAGCAGAATACTGGAGACATTTAAAACCATAAATGTATGGTGAACATGATGTGGTTGATATGGTCTAGAACCTGAATGTTTAGAAAATGGGTTCTATTTTCATATTTAATGATAGATTAAGAAACATCATAATCATACACACAAATATCTACATATACCGCTTAAATACATGGTTATATTCCTTCCTTTAAAATAAAGAGCCATACTTAGACTACTCATTCATAAGTAGGCAAATCCTATCTAGGAGGTACGTGGCACAAATTTGTCTATGCGGTAGTTATTGGCACCACAATTCTTTTTTAATATATTTTTGTTTATAAATTTGTGACACCAAATTGTGTCTCCT
This sequence comes from Sicyos baderoa, assembly GCA_037832685.1. Taxonomy (NCBI): domain Eukaryota; kingdom Viridiplantae; phylum Streptophyta; class Magnoliopsida; order Cucurbitales; family Cucurbitaceae; genus Sicyos; species Sicyos baderoa. The sequence goes on from JBBMEF010000028.1 coordinate 3,852,813, forward strand.
ATGAAATAACAGCAGAAAAACTCAAAATACTTGGGGGGTGTTTGGGATTTAATCTTGAAAAGAGGAGAGGAGAGAGAGTGGAAGAGAAAGAAAGTGGAGTGATTTGAAAATATGAAGTACTTATTTGAATATTGGTGTTTTGTAGAGGAAATGTTGCAAAAGTATTTATTTTATATATATTTTTTTTATAATGTAATGATTGTATATTTTGGGTTGATTGATAAATTTATATATTTTATTTATATTAGATGGTTAAAAATTAAAAAATTATGATGTGATCTTTAATAAAATTAGATAAAATATTTTTATTGCATATTGTATAGTTTAAAATTAAAAAAAGATTTGATGTGACATTTAATAATATTAAATAAAAGATTTGATGTGATGTTGGAAGAGGAGTAAAAAAGAGGTTGATGCACTAAAAATAAACGTGGAGTTAGAGAACCAAACTTCTGCTCTCCTCATCACCAAATCTCACACTCCCTTGTAAAAAAAGATGACTCAGTTAATGAGGACTAAATTTTGAGCATAGGAACAAAATTCATATTCTTGATTAGTACAATAAAGATGGAGAAGCAGACAGTTTTTGATTCTCCTATGAAATAACAGCAGAAAAACTCAAAATACTTGGGGGGTGTTTGGGATTTAATCTTGAAAAGAGGAGAGGAGAGAGAGTGGAAGAGAAAGAAAGTGGAGTGATTTGAAAATATGAAGTACTTATTTGAATATTGGTGTTTTGTAGAGGAAATGTTGCAAAAGTATTTATTTTATATATATTTTTTTTATAATGTAATGATTGTATATTTTGGGTTGATTGATAAATTTATATATTTTATTTATATTAGATGGTTAAAAATTAAAAAATTATGATGTGATCTTTAATAAAATTAGATAAAATATTTTTATTGCATATTGTATAGTTTAAAATTAAAAAAAGATTTGATGTGACATTTAATAATATTAAATAAAAGATTTGATGTGATGTTGGAAGAGGAGTAAAAAAGAGGTTGATGCACTAAAAATAAACGTGGAGTTAGAGAACCAAACTTCTGCTCTCCTCATCACCAAATCTCACACTCCCTTGTAAAAAAAGATGACTCAGTTAATGAGGACTAAATTTTGAGCATAGGAACAAAATTCATATTCTTGATTAGTACAATAAAGATGGAGAAGCAGACAGTTTTTGATTAGCAGCTCTTATTTCCTCTTTTTCTGGTTCTTCTGTTTCTGTATCTTCTTCAATGCTTTCTGCTGTTTCATTTTCTTCTCCTCCTTTTTGCTTCTTTGTCTTTCTTCTTTTTCCTCCTCCTGTTTTTTCCTTTCCCTTATCTCTTCATCATCCTCCCTCTGTTCCTTCGCTCTTCTTTCTTTTTCCTTTCTCTGGTTTTCCTTTGCCCTCTTTTTCTTCTCCACCTCCTTCATTTCCTCTTTTGTAAGGCTTCTTCTTCTAATCCTGAAGCACATTGATATTCCTCAGAGAAGCAAGGTTTATGATTTGTAGCCTCAAGCATCAAAATGTTCTTCTTTAACAAGTCATTGCCGTCCAATGGCCTGCAGGGTGGGTGGACAAGAAGTCGGCTATCACCTATTATTCCTTTCCTACTAGGAGGAGTATTATACATACAATGAATGAACTTGGCATTGTTTTTACCTGTAATGACCCTCCAAAGGCAATTGAAAAATTAAGCAAACATAGATGAAAGTCATCATCTCGAGCAATGTCATGTAACTAATTCATAACAACAAATCACATTCCTAATTCAAGGGCAGCAGTTAAAGAGCTAACTAATCTCTTTTCAAGCAAATAACAGCTATTGTTTTATTGTGCAATTTGTGAGTCTCCAGAAAAATGAGAAGTAGGAAGAAAGATAAATGAAAACCTGCCTAAACAGCCTCGAAGAGTTCAAACTACGCAGTTGAAATGTAACAAAAACAAAACTGCGGTTAAAGACGAGGCTCTATTTTGACAAGCTATCTCACATACTGGGTCTGTGTAATATGACATTTGACAACCATAATTGGAAATTGGAAAGAAAAAAACCTTCAGAGCGACCAAATGAGATGAATCCTGATAATGACTTGAATGGAGCCATGGCTAGAGAAAATGCAAGTAATATGAAATCGATTTATTAAAAAAATCAATAACATTACATACATACATTGGTACTGTCTTCTTACTTTCCAATACAGAACTTGCCAAAAATATTAGATAAAACCTCTTCAGAGATATCTTCACCACTGATTTGCCCAAGAAATAATGCAGCACCTCTCAAATCCACTGTCCAAAAGTCAAGAGGCAACTCCTCTTCAATGGAAGATTTCAACCTTGCAAGTGCCTCCTTGGTTCTAAGAAGCTGCTCGCATTGTCTCTGATTGTTGCCACAACAACACCAATCCATGAGTTCTATATTACTCATTACTATTTCAATTCAGTAAGACAATTATTATTTCAAGCATTCTGGAAATGGGTTCTTATTTGGTGAAAGAGCCAATAGGTTACCTGGTTTACCGTCCATCTACGTCCACTTGTAAGTGTTTTGTTGAGACCCACCAGCTCTGATATTGCCATTTCCAGATTCTCTATTCCTTGTCCGGTCACAGCGCATGTAAAAACTTGTTTATTGAAATAATCACTGTTGGTACCAACTGCATCCATGTTTGGAGATGGAGCACAGTCTATCTTGTTTATTACAAGAAGAATAGGAGTGGATGATCCATCTGATTTCTGTATTTTCAAAGAATTTAAGAAAAAGAAAAACATGAACACTAATTTTCTAATGTCTTTAGAGTGGTGGTGACTTTGACCAGTAACTCAAGAAAGCAAAATAACCTTTTTTGACAATATTCTATCGAGAAGTATGGTATCTTCCGCAGTCCATCCATCGAGGGCACTTATTGTCATAATAATAACATCAGCTCCACGAGCAGCAGCTTCTGATCTCTCGACACCTGTAACACAGAGTAGAGACCACCAGAGGGATTAGAACAATAAACTCGACTGATTTCTTCCAAATTTAAAACTGATCAGAGCTTGAGACCAGAAGGGGCAAGGGGGAATGACAAAAGCCATTATAAATCATATTAAAATCAACCATTATAGTTTAGATCGTAGATAGGACACAGGGCAAGTTTTTTCTTTTTTTTCTTCTTTTTGAAACCAGGAGAAATCAAAGTTTCACTTCACTATACCCGAGGTAACTACGCTCATCCCTAGGCCAAGTACGGAGAGATATCGAATGACTGAAGACACGGAAGGTGTCTACAAATTAATGTCACAGGTGAATCTCAAACCTAAGACCTTGAGAGGAGCACACATTCAAAGCCTAAGTCTTCGACCACAACCAACTTGGCTCAAAGAAACATTGGGCATCGTAAGATACCCTATATCTATAGCAAATGATCAGTAAGACATTACAAAAAAAGAACGACAACAAATTATCACGTGTGGTTTGTGAACTTGCAAACAACTTGCGAAAATCATCATAGATTTATATGGCATGGTTCTAAAAAAAAAATCTTTTTCTGATATTTGTAACTGTCTGGGCCAGTTTGCATGCACCTCAACTAATGTCATGGACATATCGCTTGACCTTAAAAAATTTGGATGTCAAGAAAATCCGTATGAAATTAATTCCGTAGATGGTCATTGAACTCATTCCTTGACATGACTCTAAATGTATTGTCTAAACTTGAAATGCAGAATAAAGGCCTTAAACATCTGTAAATTTGTAAATCATACCAATCTTTTCTACAATGTCATCTGTTTCCCTAATTCCGGCTGTATCAAGAAGAGTCACAGGGATACCACAAACTGTAACATTCGCTTCAATTACATCCCTGGTAGTTCCAGCAATTTCTGTAACTATTGCCCTTTCGCTCTGCACGCTAAAAAATGAATGTGACAATAGAATAATGTGATTAAGAGTAAAAGAAAAGGTGGCTAATGAAACTGCCTATGTCAAACAGAAAATTCCATTATGAGATGAGAATTATTTTTTAGCATGGCTTAACACGAAGTTTACAATTTATTTCTTTCTGGAAGTATTACAAACAATTCATAGAATAGTGCAGCAGACGAGTAGCTGTAAAAGTATTAGATAAAACACACCAAGACGTGTCCACAAAACAATCGCATTCTAAACATCCCGAGAACCCTCCTTTAAAGATTCTTTACATCTCTCTAACCACACTTTCTCATAAAAGAGACTGAATAGCATAAAGCCAAAGAACCTTAAACCTTTTTTTGAAATAAGGTAACCACGCCCGTCCCTAGGCCAGGCACCGGAGACAACCTTAAACCTTTTTTTGGGCAACAGTATTGCCTGCTTCTTAAACCTGTGACCACAAAACAGCAACAAACGGTACTTTCTAAAATTCTTGAGGGAAGAGCTGAGAAGTGGCTAAAATTGTATACCGAGAATTAGTCCAACAAGGCAGGCCCAAACGATTTCTCTGCTGCTCAAGATGGACTTATCCAAACAATCTATCAACCAAATTCAGTTTCATATACTTTTCAAAGATTTCTTTGGCAACGCTTCTCTTAGATGAGATCTAGCCCTTAAACCTCATGTTCAAGCTAATAATAAACGTTAAACACTCGGCCCCCTTTAATTTAATGAGTCCCTACGTTAAACACTATGCCTTGAATGATTGAATGCCCTACGATTAGTTAGTCAGGGGTCTCTACAGCCCCCAATGCGTAAACGCATTCCACATTAAGGTCTTTTATGTATTTTGGTCTTTTATCTGTAATAAGGTTTAGTGAAAGAACATATATAAACTCGAATTAAACCCTAACTGCATTGTGATGTTCATTCTGTTTTTCGCTTCTCCTTAATAAAATTGTGCTCCCTCTCTGCCCTGCCCGTAGACTAGTGAACTACGTAAATTTCTGTGTTGTTTCTTCTCTCTCACGTTTAACTACATTTTCGATTGATTGTTGATTGTCGTTTTCATAACATTAACTATAGAGAGAAGGTTGCCAACTCCCTGCTTCCATCTTTTTCCCAAGTAATCAGTCTTCTTAGCTTTTCATGTCAACATAGGCACAACTGACAATAGTTCACAGTTTTGCAACACAAATTCACCGTGAAAAGGTAAGAGTCGATAACATGCGACAATGTTCTTCAAAGCATTACTCTGCTGAGCAACTATAAGATCCTTCCCTGTTCTCCTTAACCAACTTCAGGCCCTTGAGGACCCTCCAAACTAAGAATCTTCGGATTTGTCACCACCTTTTTCAGGAAGTCCATAACTAGTGCGAAAGTAGTACCCTATAGTACCAAGATTTGAATCTGATATTTTTGTTTATAACTAGGAAATCAGAGCTTCACCCCAATTTTGAATCTCGGATTTCAATTCACATTGCATCAAATCTGAAAAGTCAGGCAAGAATATCCATCTCCCTCTTGCGATAAAGTACTAGATGATATCAAGAGTAAGTGGAAATATGACAACTCATGAAGATATCATTAGGTCAGAAGCACGGACGGAACAAATTATCCAAACGAAATCAAATTGACATGGAAAAGAGGACATCGCGTAGCTTACTTTGCTCCATGCATTAAGAAGGCTTGACTTCCCAACATTAGGACGGCCAACAATTGCTATCTGCAAGTGTTTAAAAAAGAGATGGCTGAGGAACTAACAAATGCATACATCTATTGTAAAAGGAGACAAACTATTAGACGACTCTTAGAATTTACCTGTATTCCAGATTGAAGAAGCTTGTCATAATTGGCTGTCTCAAGAGCAGTCTCAACATCCTGTGACATGGCATGCACTTTATCCATTATAATATCCATATCCAATGGTGGCATCTCGTCATCAAAATCTAGGCGGGCCTCAATTTCAGTGAGTAATTCAACGCATTGTGTTCTTAGCAATTTGACTAAGGAAGAGAAGCCACCCTGTTAATCAAAATACTAAGTCACTGGGGCTTCCACACCAAGTTGCATAAACTACATAACTGAAAATAGATGAGCGCGTCAGTTCAGACAGCATCATCAGTCAAATAAAAACCAAACCTGGATTCCAGCCAACGCAGAATCTGCAGCAGCCGTAGACTTGGCTGAAATTAATTTCCCAACATTTTCTGCTTGTGAAAGGTCTAAGCGCCCGTTTAAGAAGGCACGAAGAGTAAATTCACCTAAAATATAAATGTAGAGATGTAACTAAAACATTTCTTTTCTTGACAACATAACGAAATTTTTCATCGATAGAATGAAAAGAGACTAATGCTCCAACTACAATACTCTAAGAAAATGAGGAAAATAGGAAAATATAAATAAGTGAAAGAGCAGATTAACAATAAAGCAATTAGAAAAGAACTGGAATAACAGAAAGATAATAACAAACAACAAAAGACTGTCGGTTGCGATGAACAACAATAGACGAGAATTCCGCAAAAACTCTAAATCGTAAACACTTAGTGTTTTAATCCACTAGAGCAATATATTGCCATAAGCGTAGATTTGGTAAAAGTGAGATAATACAGCATACAGTTTTTTGTTTGAACGACTTTTAAAACTTTTCCTTCATACATTGGATTTACAACTGCTTTATTTACATGAATACAATTGCAAATTTCAATCACTATACACAAATGAGAAAGACAATTGAGCAAAGACCATGAACTTAAAGACAAAGCCATTCGATTCAAGTTCAGAAAATAAACCTGGTTCTGCAAGGCGGGCTCCAGCTTCTAAACAAGCTTTTAGCACACGACGGAGACAAACTTCACTCCCATGACACTGAAGCTCTACCACATCTTCACGAGTGTAAGATCTTGGTGCCAACATGGGCACAGCTAAAACCTTCACAAAAAAGTGTAAAACCATAGCTCAAATTAATCCCAAACTAACAAAAGCATACACACATTTAGATTTTTTTTTTTTTCAACACCAAGAAATCGAAGCTTGACTCTACTTTAACCGGGGCACCCGCGCCTTTTTCAAGGCTCGGACCCGGGAGGCCACAAGTGATTGGACTTGGAAGGCAACAAGTCATTTTTCAATTAAGCACATTTGTAGGGCTCGAAACATGAGACGTCATGCCTTGAAAGCCCCAAATCTCAACCAACCAACGAGGCTGCCCCTTGAAGACACATATTGAGAATTTTTAGAACCATGGAAAAGGAAACATTACAGTACTTCGTCAATGACATCCCCTTGTTGGTCCAATACCACTCCGTACTCGACAACATGGCTGGTAGGTCGCCATGAATGGGGGCTCAAATTCATCCCCTTCTTAGCGGCAGGGCAAAACAAACTCCCAACGATAGTCACAGCACGAGGACCCGACAATCGCACGATACCAACCGCAGCAGGAGAGCCCCCCATGGAAGTAACGATGGCTGCAATTGTGCTTGAATTCTCAATTTGTTCTCGCTCGAATCCGGCATGCGGAATCTCCAAGCGCTCATCTCGAGCCAAAACGAAGGTGTTCTCTGCAATAAGAAGAAATGGGAATGAGAGAATGGAGAAGCCCAGTGAAGAGGAAGGGATGAAAAGAGAATTTGAAAAGGGGAATGACCTTTTCCAGTGGAGTGGGATTTTGAAAGGGTTTTTGGAAGAACAGGGTTGGAGGATTTGGGTGTGTGTGAGAGAGAGGATGGTTTGGGAACAGTGGCGTGGAAATGGGTTAAGAGAAAAGCCATTGGAGGTGTGGCTCTGTGAAGATGGGAGATCAAATGGCGGAAGCCTGGCGGCAGAGCCATGGCTTTGGCTCTGCTTCAATACTCTGCCGATTCTAACTTCTCTGGCTATGAAATATAGACGATAATGGCAGGGTTTAACCTGGTTTTGAGGGATAAAAAAATAAGTTAAAATATTTCAATTTGTCTAAAAATATATTTTTTTGTATGAAACTTTCAAATATTTAATAAATGTTTATACAAAATTGATTTATATGAGTTAAATTTTAACTACTATCACCGATATTGATTTAAACTAGGTGTTTTTCATGTATGTAAAAAATTGCATCTATAGTATATTTTTATTAAAAATTGGTGTATACTAAAATTCCAAGTAATTGAGTTTAATCATTGGTAATTGATTGAACTCAATCACTTGATGTCAATCACTTAACAAACTGATTGAATACAATCAATTATCAATGATTGAACTCAATCACTTGAAATTTTGGTATAAATCAACTTTTGATAAAAATGTGCTATAATTCTAATAGAGAGTCCTAAAATTGTTATACAATACAAATTCTCTTAAACTAATTCTTGAGATAAATTGATTTAAACTAGGATGATTTTAGAAATTTAACTTAATTAATCAAATATGTAGTTTATAGTAGACAAAATAAAAGTAATAATGTGCAAAAATTGAAATTATTTCAAAGTGACTTTAAATCAATGTAATGACCCATTTGAACAATTTTGTAATTTCATTATGGTTTCTTTAATTGGAGACACAAACTTGTAACCTCTCGATGATTATATAATACACATGTCACTATAATTATATTCCTTTTAACACTTACTAAATGCTTAAAATGTTTTTTTTTCTTTTAACTTTAAGGGCCGTTTACTTTATGGTAATCACGATAACTAGAATCTTCTGATGCCCGAAATCTTAGATGTCCGAAATTTCAAATGTCCGGCATAATTATATTACCATATTTAGTTTGTAGTAATATTTTTATGGGTATTTAAAAACTGTATTTATTTTATAAGTACTATTCACAGAAATGTCTTAAATGACCTCATAACTTAATTTACACATTAATTTATATAATTAAAATCTCTCTATATATATATTATTAATTTGAATATTATATTTTAAAATAAGTTTACCTAGAAAAAAACTAATGCTTGCGAGTGCACATTTCATGCTTACATACTATAGATGGCCATTGGTTTCAGTGATAAGATCTCCTACCTGTTAAAGAATGAGGCTAGAGATAGCCGATTCGCTGGTGCACATTTCATGCTTGCGAGCCTCGAACTTTGATGCGAGAGTGCAAGTTCGAGTAGGATGAATGCATCCCGAGAGGGAGCGTTAGAACTCATGTTGTGCGGAGTTCGCTTCTCACCAATAGTTTTATCCCCGTTGCATGTAGATCATACTTAATCAGCCTTAACCTGAGCCTATTTCTTTATCGAAAGTAATTATTGTCGCATTTTGCAAATACGATAACAATTGAGTCATAATTTCATACTGTTTTAATTTCTTATTGATATTTTCGCGATACATTATGGTGACAGCAATTCGTATCGCATTTGGCTGTTATTTTATTTCACAATTGAAACAAGTGACAACCACATTATCCTTTACTTTCTGTACTTAACTTTCCAAACAACACTTGAATCGATTTCTACAGTCCTTGTGGAAGATGACTTTACTTATCATTTGATACAAACGACCATGTATACTTGCATGTTAAGAGTTGAATGCTAAGGATATCGCACTTAAAAGATCATATTCGATTAGCTTTTTATTCTATTAAAAGATATTGTCTGCTCGTATCAAGTTTTGGCGCCGTTGCCGGGGACTGTTTATTGAATTGTTCAAGTGTTATTTGAAAAGTAGTGCTGATTGAAAAGAGTTTACAGCATTGCATTACACCTTGCAGGATTGTATTGTGCATGCGCAAAAGTTCAAAAGAAAAAGTTGCTGCTTATCCAGAACCGGAAAGGACATTTCATAGAAATCGTAAGGAAACAAAAGCTAGAATGGCTAACCAAAAAGGAGGATTTCTTGAGAATGCACCGCACGATAATGGTCAGAACTTTAATCAAAATGGTCATGCCAACCAACCTGTGGATGAAAGAGATAGAATTATGCACCAAGCTAATGTTGTAAACCAAAATGCTAATCCCGACCAACATGTGGATGAGAGGGATAGAGTAATTAGAGCATACACCGATAATGTAACGCAAGGATTAGACTCTGGGATAGTCAGACCCACTATTCACACTAGTACAAAATCAAGTATCAATGACGGACACAAAATTTAGATTTTAAAAACACGGAGTATCAATGGCGGACATTTAAAAATGTCATTAATAGCTATCAATGGTGGGCATTGCCCGCCATTGATAGCCCGCGTTTTCCACTTTAAAGTGAAGACTATCAATGGCGGGCGATGCCCGCCATT
>JBBMEF010000028.1:3869980-3880827 GCA_037832685.1 Sicyos baderoa
CAGGTTCTAAAGCGCCAACGCCACTTCCAGGTTCTAAAGCGCCAACGACATTTCCAGGATCTAAAGCGCCAACGCCACTTCCAGGTTCTAAAGCGCCAACGCCACTTCCAGGTTCTAAAGCGCCAACGACATTTCCAGGATCTAAAGCGCCAACGCCATTTCCAGGTTCTATAGCGCCAATGCCGTTTCCAGGTTCTAAGGCGCCAACGCCATTTACAGGTTCTATAGCGCCAACGCAAGCTCCGTTTTCGAGAGCCCCTGGTCCAAGTAGAAAAGTGCTCGCGCCTCCCAGTATGGCCCCCACGCTTGCTCCAGGTACATTTCTTTTTAAAGGAAAAAAAAAACAAACAACAAACTTCATTTGATCCCTAAACTCCAACAAAAACAAACAAACAAACTTCATTTAATAAATTTAAAAATTAAATCAAAGCGAAACTAAAACATCGAGAGTAAAAATATAACATTTTGAACTCAAAGAATAAATGAAAACTAAAATTGATTTTTTTTTTTATAATACTTTAAAAAAAGCTTAAATTAGTCCTTATGATGATTTAAGTGGTAAAAAATTGAAGTATGTCTTTTAACAAAAAATAGTGAATAAGAATAATAGAATATTTTGTACTAATTCATTGAAAAATAATATAATTAAAGCGGAATTAGTACATGCTTTATTATTTTTTTATTTTTTTTATAGATAAGTACATGCTTTAATTAGACATATATAAAATCACTTTTTAATATAATATTATTGGAGATGAGGTGATTTATTTATATATAAAAAAAAAACATTTCAAATTAAATAGTATGCATTATAAAAGTAATATAATATATTTATTTTACAAATATTAAGAGGTATATTCACAATTTTTTTAATATATAAATTTCTTAATATGTTAGATCCTATGAGATTTATTTTAAATTAACTGAATGAAGTAGTTTCTTAGCTTAGATCTTTTGAAATGAATAACATTTTCAATTATAAATAGAATGAAGATATAGAATTGATTTTAGTTATGTTTATATTATTTGATTTAACTACATGAACTAAAAAATAGTTTGGTTGCAGTTGATCCAGTAGCTCCTGCAACACTAACACCAGGAATGTCGCCAAGCAACATGCCGTCGTCACCGCCGTCACCGTCAGGACCATCAAGTGACAATGATTTACCGGATATGGCACCGTCACCGTCACAATCAAATGCCCCATCTTTCACCATTTCCTACAACCTAATCCTGCCACTTCTTCTCACCATTTTCGCTTCATTCCGACCATTGTGACGCCCTTTTTAAGAAATTATTTCCATTTTTAAAAAATAAAAATAAATAACGATGGGTTTCGTTATTTTATTTTGATTTTCCAATTTTGAATTTAGGATTTAAAAAATAATTCTTTATTATTATTATGATTGTTTTTAATAATGTAGTTCCAGTGTTTCGCTGGTTTCGTTGAATCAATATATAGAGCTTTTTTAATTCAATATCAATTATCTTCGCCCCTTCTCTATCCCAAATCTCTTCTCTATCATCCACCAGATATTATAATCATATCCAAATCGTAAAAATTAAATAAAATGTAGCAATATGGCAAATATATTTGTAATAATTGATTTGAATGTATTAGCCACAAATTCAGAAATTACATCTAAATTTAAAAAGTTGTTCAAAATATGTTCGTTAATAATTATAATTTTTTTTTCTTTTTTTTTTTTTTAAAGTAAATTTGGTAAACTTTCTAACCTAGATTATTATATTTCCAACAATTTGAAGAATGATAATAGATGGAAGTATAAGAATAAAAACTAAGTTTAACCAAATTCCTTATCCGGAAAAATGGAGAAGGGTTACTTTCACAAAATTTGGATGAATTTGGCTGCGATTTTCAGCAACATTCAAGCTCGAGTCCAAATGTGATCACAACTTTTTTTGGCTCTGCTTTTGTCAGCATCCAAAAAGCCATTTTCACCACAAGATTTGTAGTATTACCGTAGTAATTAGTAAAGTAATATACCTTATTTACACAGTATTTTGATATTTGACCTGTTTGGTTTTGGAGGAGTTGAGTGGAAATAAACTAATTGTGTAGTTTATGCCCCGTTTGATAATCATTTGGTTTTTTGTTTTTGGTTTTTCAAATTTAAGCCTATTTTTTCTCAAATTTTCTACAATTTGTTTCATAATTTCTACCATATATACATCTTTCCTTAAGAAAGTAAGGGAAGACCAACCAACTTTTAAAAACAAAAAAAAGTAACTTCTCAAAGTTTGTTTTTGTTTTTAAAAGTTGGTTAGTATTCTCCTACTTTCTTAAAGAAAGATGGATAAATGGTAGGAAGGATGTAGCACATGGTAGGAAATTTGAGAAAGAATTAGGCTTAAATTTGAAAAACTAAAAACTAAAAATCAAATGGTTATCAAACGGGGCTTAATTGTAATGTTTTGATTGAAGAGTTGTACGAAATCTTATTTGAATGAAGTTTTTTCTTTTAGTACAAAATGAGAGTCCGATAGCAATTATAACGTGTGACGTTGGTGTACATATATTGTATAAAGTATACAATACATATAGTGATATAGGATTAGTTAGACACAGTGGTATGATGTGCGTGTGTTTTGGATTAGTTAGAATCTGAATACGGACAAACAACTTTCCTTAGTGGCCCGGTCCCTACCCACTACACGCATTTTCCCTCTTCTTCTTCTTCTTCTTTCGCTGTTTATGCTTCGAGAGAGATTTTGATCCAAAGCCGCCATTAAAATGGAGACTCAGATTTGAAGCGCAGCAACAACCACGCCGATTCTGATTCAGTCCTCTGCTGGTACGCACTTTTCTTTTCTCTTCTCCATATCTCTCTGTACATGGAAGATTTTTGATCTTAGTGCTCATTCTTTAAACCTGCACATCTCAGATCGCATCTACATTTCTCGTCTGTGAAATTTGATTCTAAGGAACAAGAAGAAGACGAGAGGGAGGCTGCGGAAGCAATATATGTTCAGTGATTTCGTAAGAAACAAATCTTTATTGTGTTTTCGATAGGTAATTTTCTTCATTGCTTAAATGTGTGTTATGTTAAAAGATATACAAATCAAGGAGTCACAGTTTTAGAAAAATTGAATAGATATGTATACTTATTACTCACTTAATCACTATATATATATATATATATATATATATATATATATATATATTATCTGAATCATCACTATTGGAACCTAAATACCAAACAGATTAACAACCAGCCATTACTTGGATAATCATTGTTGCGGTCCCTAAAAATTTAAGATACAAATTTTGAAGATTTAATAGATTTATATTTATTATTATTATTTTTTTATTAGACTCATAAAATTGAAAATTCAAAGATTTATTAGATTTAGAATCAAATAGATATAAATCTAAAATATTTATTCCTTTGGAGAACTATTTATATTTTGTCTTTGGAAACTAAACTTATTTTCTCTCATGGAAGAGGGTATTTTCAGTTCTTTATCGTCCAAAATAAATCCAAGATTTTAAAAACTATTTCTTTTAGTTTTTAAAATATGATTTGGAATTAAAAATATATGCAGAATGTAGATAGCAAAATAATAAAATTTATATGTGAAATTCATATTGATAGACATATTTTCCAAAAACTATGAGCAAAACACCAAATCTTTATCAAACGAAAATTTTGGAAACTAATCGACAAGGTTAGTGGTTGTGTAATGGTTTGCTGGTAATCCAATTTAACACCATAATCACGAGTTCAATCTTAGAAATCAATATTCGATTCTCATATTATTCGGGAGTAGATGGGTTTGTTGATCCTCTCTCTTAAATAACAACTATAGTAACATAACCTCTATGAGAAAGATAAGTTAACTAAATTTTCACCTGCTAATAAGAGTTGAATTCAACTGACATGATATATAATCCGATAATGAAAGAGTTATATAGGTTTAAAATCTTCAGTAGCACAATAATTTCATTGTTTGGTTGTAAACCAGTTAACACGAAAAAGTCTAGATTCAGACAAGTTCATAAAATTGCTTTCTATTGCTGAGTATCAGACTGAAGAAAAAAAAAATATGAAAGGAATTACTTATGGCGAAATTGAACAGAATAGCAGGCTAGCCCTCTTCATTAAATATAGGTGATGTATAAGAGTGAGTGCATAGTTGTGCACTTCTTTTTGTACATTTTTCTTTTCCCTGAAGCTTACTGTAAGTATTGATTTACAATCCTCATGCATCTATGAAACCTGCTGCTTTGTAAAGGAGCACATTCTCCTACTTACTGCTCATTTCATGACACTTTTACTGCAAGAACAGCCATTCAAATCTTAATCTAGGCCTCTTCCACCAACTTTGGGGAGCAGGACGAAACAGCTTCAGCAACCGTTAGAAAGATATGGTCTTCACCAATCCGATTCGCAAGTTCGGATGCGTGGAGTTTTTCGATCACTACTGGCCCGGGGTTTGCCAGAATAAGCTGTTCAACCACTCCACACAAACTTCTGGTAAGGCACGTTTTGAAAGTTTTACTACATGTACATTCACATTCTAAAGTAGATTTACCTGAATGTCTCTTTTCTGGAGATTACTGTATAGCTCTTCCAAGGCATGAATGCCACTCGTGTCGATGTCAGTAACAGCTAAATCAAATGAAAAATACCAAAATCATGAGTTCAGAACAAGCAAGTGCATGATTTGATTGATAGGTTTTGTCTAGAAAGGTTGAGTGAGAGTACTTACGAGACATCTCAACAATCAAAAATTGAGTTTTTGTTGAATAAGTCTTCTTAGTTTGTTCCTCTTCATCAGTCAACCATCTCAATATCCTGCAAATAATTCCATTGTATTACGGCAAGGGTAGAGGTATTGGAAAAGGAAAAAGCTCCTGTAATTACTAATTACTAAGTACGAACCAAGCAAGAGATAACTATTTGATTCTAGATATTTAGATGTCAACAGAAATATGATAGTATTTATAATAGGCTATATTAATAATATTATGATTTGTTAGAGAAGATTATATTTAGAGGGCGTGGGAAGTGAGTAAACCATCAAATGGTTAGGCCATTTTGGATTGGATCTTGAGTGAAGTTATGAATAGGAGGGTCCAAATAACCTTGAGACTGGATTAGTTTGTATTTTCATAATAGTTTATAGATAAGGATCATCTTTACCTCTCTTTGATGTAATTGGAGTTAGAAAAGTAAATTGCAGAATCAACCCTGACAATTAGAACACCAGAAACCCTTGTTGCTTCTGGATACTGTTGGGTGTTTCTGTACACTGTTGTCCTAGGGATCTTTCCGAGTACCGCAACCCGTGGTCTGGTTACTTGTAGCAGTATCTTAGCAAATGATATAGAGACCTGTCCCAACAAATCAAAGACAGCATTAGACATCTTTATGATATTAAGATAGCAACGAGTGAACTTAAGATAGCAGTCATAATTCTTACAGCAATTAGGAGGCCTATCTCGACACTAGCAAAAATCACACCAAAAAAGGCTCCCAAACAAGCAACAAAATCAAATTTATCAATTTTCCAAAGCAAAATTGCTGCCTGAATGTCAATCAAGTTGATCACAGCAGAGATAATGATGACAGCGAGAATAGCATTCGGAGTGTACTTGAAAAGGGGAGTGATGAACTCTAGAGTTAGAAATACAACACAGGACATAACAATGTTTGAGACTGCAGTTTGGCAGCCAGACATGTAATTCACAGCTGAACGAGAGAACGAGCCTGCAATAGGAAACAAACCTTATTAGTTAACATCTAGCATTTTTATGCTTCTAGTTTATGCCTTATTTAGATGAGCACAACATGGGTTATCATGCTATAACTTTGCTGAGTTACCAGTTAAGACCACACTATTTTGGCCAGATTTATAAAATTTCGATTGGTTACTGATAGCTGCAAACCTTAACGTTTTGACATCTTAGAACTTAAAGAGTGTGTTTAGCACTTCAAGGGCTTGTGAAGAAAGCACTTGATTAGTGTTTTTGTTGGTTAAGTGTTCAAAAATACTGTTCAGTGGAACCTAGATGACCCTAAGATTGGAACATTTTCATACACTGGTAGGTATTATAGTGTGTCAATAGTATCATTTAGATCAAATTAGCTCTAATATCTTCCTGATTTATGGTTGCTTCCCACCTGTTGCCACATAGCAGGAAGTCATTGACCCAATAACATTCATTGTTCCCAGTGCCACCATTTCTTTGTTACCATCAAGCTGGTAATCCTTCATGGAAGCAAAGGTTCTTCCAATTGCTGTGGCTTCCTGAAAAAGAAAGTGGATTTCAGATAATGTGAAAAGATTCATTGAGTTAATCCAACAACTCATTCAAATCTATTTCCATTGAGGAGATAGTTTCATAATTTTCTTACTGTTAATGCTATCATGCCGGCCACAATGCCAATCCTGAACCCTTTAAGGAGGTTGTCACCAGTGAAGTAAATTTGCTTCACCGACGACGGATTGATTCCTTTCTCTATGTGTTTCACCTTCAAAAGTTCAACAAAAACTGCAACTATCAGAGCTGATGATAGTGAAAATCATATTTCAAACACGAAAAAGAATGATGAAATATATCCTTACAATTGCGACACCTTTCTCGTCTGCATGGGTAATGTAAACAAAGAAGGTGGACAGAATAACTGATATTAAGGGAGCAATTGCAGGCACCCAAAAAAGGCTCTTTTTCTTCTTTCCCTGAGATTGCAAAGACAGAAACTCTTCTAAATCCAAAATAGGAAACAAGAAAAAGAGCTTATAATGTTTTTTGCACCTAGTAAGAATAGCAAGTGGGATTCTTACAATATACTTGGCAAATAGAAGAAAACTTAGGAACGCTACTCCAAGGACTATAGTCTGCCAGTTCCACTGCAAAAGATCATTAAGAAGTATGAGATTTAGTTTCTTACGCATCGGTTACACGTTTATGCGAAAATGGTTCGCCATAGACTGAGGTTTGAGGAATCAAGGGTAAGGAGGCTTACTCCATGATGCGCTGCTTCAAATACTGAGTGCATTACAGAGATAATGTCTGTTTTCTTGGTAAATTTTTTTATGCCAAGAAAGCCTTTAAGCTGTTGAAGGGCAATAGTGATGGCAGCTCCACCCATAAAACCAACAATGGCAGCATGGGATAGGAAGTCAATCAGAAAACCCAACCTGTAAACAAAAGTCAGGCATGGATATTCTCATCATGAGTTTATAGAAGAGTTATGAGTCTGAAACAAAACATACATACAAATTATCTTTAATCAGATTCTATTGGAGAAAAGAAAAAGGTACTCAATTACCTTAGGATCCCTAATGTGGCTTGGGTGATCCCAGCAAAAAAAGTAGCTGTAAATGCAAGGCGCAGATACTCTTCTGGATGTGTATGGTAATCAATCTCCTTTTGAAGCAGAGTTCCCAGCAAGAGAGAAACAACAGCCACTGGTCCGATCGCTATGTCTCTTGAGCTACCCATCAAAGCATAAACCAGTGGTGGTACAAAACTAGAATCTGCAACAATTTTGAAAAGTTGGATGAGGCAGGGAAAATCAAAGTAAAAAACACTCGGAGATTCGCTCCTCTTCCAAGGGCACTACTGACATGTCCCTAGGCTGTAGGCACCGGAATACATCGAAGGGTTTTCGATATTTAGTTTAGCCGAGGGTCTCAAACCAGGGACTTCGAAAGGAAGCATGCCCTCGAAACCAGGCCATCGACCAACTACGCTGCCCCTCGGGGACTCAAAGTGGAAAAATCTTGGTGCAAGAGGCATAATAAGTGCTTACATAACCCATACTGAGGAGCCAAATTAGCTAGCTTTGCATACCCAATATCCTGTAATATAAAAAACAGACAGAATCAGACACTATTGGTTTCTTTCTCTTTTAAGTGTCTTTATCTGTTATGACGTTTTCTTTCATTCTTACATATGCATGCATATTAATGCAGCTAGTTTACCTGTGGAATACACAGACTTGCAATGGTGAATCCAGCAATCAAATCTCCTCTAAATTTAGTGAGATTGTAGTTCCTTCCCCATTCAAATATTGGAAAGATAGCCTGAATTCCGAGGACGAACTTCCGGGACTTCGATTGATCCTTGAACGTTCGCAGAGGATCATCCGAAAAGAAAGTCTCTTTCACTGTGGCTGTAAATTCTTTGAAGAGATTTTGCTTTGGTGGAACCCCCACTTTGTGAATAAACTGAGAATTGTTGCGTGAAGATGAAAGGCTTGTAATGTCCATCCCTTTCGTTTCAAGTTCTCCGCCATTGGAATGGCTCCTTGAATCCATGGAAATCTAATTCCCCTATAGAGCAGAAAACACACACAAGAAAGAGTTAAGTTTACACCAGAAAGCTGAGGACTAAATATAGCACGCAGTTGACTTCAATGTTCTGACCCCAGATGGTGAAAGGGAGAAAAAAATACAACATTTAATAGATTTTCAAAAACAGTACATTTAATAGTTATTAAAAGAATACAAAATAACTTTTTGAAATAAGGGTAACCACCCCGTCCCTAGGACAGGCATCGGGAGACATCAAAGAAATAGAGACTCCGGAGGTGCCTACAAATTAATGTCACAAGCGGGTCTCGAACTTGGGACCTTGAGGGGAGCACACCTTCAAGGCCCAAGTCTTCAACCAACTGTGCCACCCCTTGGGACAAAAGAATACAAAATAACAAAACACAGACCTGAGAAAACTGAAGCCAAGCTTGTATAAAATATTCAGACAACAAATGGTACAAGCAAAGGTTGAGTCTCTTCAACTGAATTTTATAAGCAAACTTCTTAGTTATATAAGAACACAGGGATTCCAAGTCAAACTTTTGAAGCTGAATCAGAAGAATTGTAAAAAGCAAATTAACTTTGTTTTTATGTGGTTAATTTAAACGTCAAGACGTACGTCAGGACTTTAACCAGCAACTAGATCGACCATTCCATTTATTTGTGATAGCCCTACCATAACAAATATTAATGTTTGAGAAGGCATTGACTTTTTTTGTTTTTAAAAAAAATTAAAGTACAATTTAGGAATAGGATTCGAACTCACGACTCCTTGGTCGCGAGAACAAACTAATGCTGCAGAAGTATTGCTCTTGTTAGCGAGAAGGCATTGACTTACAACTATGAACATTTTGTTGTTCATGTGCCTAGGACTGGCCATGTGACAATGTTTCTGCCGAATATTACAATTCAACAAAGTAATGTTGAAATTTCAACTTATCAGCCAATCACTAATCAGGAGTAGACATTAATGAAAGAGATCCAATAAATCCTGAGTATCAGTTAGGCCCATGCATTTGTCAAAGAATTTCTTTTATGGATTTTATGTGGAATAGAACAGCCAAAGAAAAGTCTAAGAATGCGACAAAATATTTCGAATCAATTATAAGGGTCGAAATTGTATTAAGAATCAACTAAATAGATCTACCCATAAGCAATGGCCACAATATTAGTTCATCTTATTTCATTACATCACCTGACATCATGCTCCCCCTGGCCAAAAAAAAAAAACAAAAAATCCCATCCTTAAAAGGAGATTTCACTTCAACAAAAAGAGGGGCAACCAATCACCTTATAAAACCTCTTATTCTTATTTGATGGTAAATTAACCAGTTAAACCCTCTATCAAATTCCTCTACCACAGTTAACACCAATTGC
Source organism: Sicyos baderoa (assembly GCA_037832685.1). Classification (NCBI taxonomy): domain Eukaryota; kingdom Viridiplantae; phylum Streptophyta; class Magnoliopsida; order Cucurbitales; family Cucurbitaceae; genus Sicyos; species Sicyos baderoa. The sequence goes on from JBBMEF010000028.1 coordinate 3,879,647, forward strand.
GAAACAATATTAAATGAAGGAGGATTCGAATCTATAATCTCATAGTTTCTAGGTTGTACAAGATATCTGGTTGGCGAAAAATAACAATTTTGTTACTCTCCACCATGCATATACGCAAACCAAAACTTAAAAAAATTACATGGCCATCATTATTGGCTCTGTAGCTGAATAATAAAGGGTAAAAAAGAACTACATGTGTCTTCGTTCCCAAATTCCGGTGCAAACCGTCCATAGTGGAGTTCAATGGAGAAAAATAATATTCATTAATAAAAAAAGTCAGCATTTTTCCTTGAAATCAAACTTACGAAAACAATAAAGAAAAAGTTATATGAAAAGAAAAGGCACAGAAATTCAATATTCACTTTATTGAAAAGAACTGCAAAAAGAGAATAGAAGTAAAAAAAAAAAAAAAAGAAGGTTAAATTACAGAATCAGTTTCTCCACCTTTTCCACCCTTTTTGTTCCCCACACTCGATGGCTTCTAGGGCTTCGTTTCGAATGATCGTTCAATTTCTAAATTAATTTATAAACAGTACCAATCATACCAAATCCCGTCCAGATTCAGTGAAACAATAAATTAATTGCAATTGAATATATACATATATATATATTTCTTTATTTATTTTGATACTCTTCTATACTCCAATCCTTTGTGCTACTTTTCAAAAAAAAAAAAAAAAAAAGGAAAAAGAAAATCCTTTGTGCTAAAATAAGGAAAAATAAAAATAAAAAGTATTTCGATGTGTCGAAATCTTACCGCCACATTTCGCTGAAACATTCCCGATTCGTCGCACCACATTAAAAGCAATATAAAATTAGGGCTCTGTTTGGCTATTGGATGCAGCGAATACAACTTTTCCGATGACCAATAAAATTTGAGTCAAACCCGAGTTCATCTTTACCCAAAAGTCAAACGGATTCACGGACGGGAAAATAAAGCGTTTGTAACTGTAAATGGCCGCCCTACTCGCCGGTGATGAACTTGGACGTTTAAGCAGCCAGATTCTTATTTAGTGGCTTGTTATTCTGTATAAATATAAGCTGAGCTCGTTGTGGAAACGATCAATCCGAACCGTTGGATGGTTGTAGATCTCAACGTGTCTGCATCTTAATGTGGTCCAGAAATAGTCGGTTTTTAAAGTTATAATTTCAATAAAATTAGAGAAAGTATAATATATATA
>JBBMEF010000028.1:3887299-3901990 GCA_037832685.1 Sicyos baderoa
GGAGATGACTTAACTACTTACTTTTAAAACTTGTTGCAATCGACAATGTATACTTGCATTTGCAATTCGCTATAAATTCTGTTTATTATTCGCAATTTGCGAACCACCCTTACAGCAAACAGTATGCCACTTGCAGGGTTAGCTAAACCGTGCTGGCGGTCAGGGACGGAGTATACGATCTCGCGCATCCCTACCTATGGGGCAAATTACATTATGCCCTCTCGCCCATAGATATTGACTCTCCTAACAAGGCTATGCTAAGATATAATTTCACACAGATAACAAGCAGACAAATAGAAAGTATCCTAACATGGCTCTATACTTAAGACAGATAACATGCTGAATAGAACAAACAACATGCATCTAGCAAGTGAAAGAACAACGAACATGCTAGACAGAATATTCAAAGACACAGTTATACAAACAGGCATTCAGCAATCTATCAGCAAACAAACAAGTATCTGAATTAAGTTGCAGGGTCCACACAACCCCGGTAAGGAATCCTTACCTGGAATGTCGGACTAAACGCACAAGCGAAACAACTCCTAAGCGATAGCAAACAATCACGAGAATCCTAGCAAGTCAATAAATAATAAATAATTAATATAAATAAACGATCTAACGAAACAACCCTTAGACGGACTCACACAACAGCGAAACGAAAGACGAACAAGGAAGAGACGATACCCCAATGAAAGCTGGATGAAGGTTCGCTTCGCGGTTGTTCGCGCAGAGCGAACGGCAGCAACGAACAAAAAGGCGTCGTCTCGGGCGGAAACAATAGGCGATGCTCCAAGTGTCAGGCGACTGACGTCGAACCGTGTGTCTGCTGGTGGCATGTGGATTTGCTGAAGTGGAAGAAAGTAACGAAACAATCAGAATAAACGGACTTCATCTACGACAACCACAGAGAAACGAAACAACAGACAAGGTATTAAATCTCACCTCGACGAAACCGAAGCTTGCTCTCGGGTTGACTGCGAAGGACGAAAAACTGCAAACAAACACCTCTCAGCCGCAGCCTCTAGCCTCGACCAACAATGCAACAACACCCTACAATCAGACTCTCGGCATCGACAACCAACACCGAAACAAGAAAATGCAGATCGAACAAGAAGGCACGCGGAAAGCTTACCTCGGGAGACAGTAGCTCGCATGCAGAAAAGAGGAAGACCCGAACTGTTCAACGCTCACGGCAGCAACCCCTACACTCAAACGAACCGCGAAACAACAACAATCGGCCCTTCGGTCAAGCATGGAAACAAAACAGAACGCAAGGGGAAGAAGAACGACGAAAAGCTTACCTCGACAACTACGCGATTCGTAGCGCTGGGAGATCTCGATCTACAGCCACAACACCCTCGGCAGCTGCTTCTAACCTTAACAAAACGAAACCAAGTCAACAATCAGCTAGCAACAGACCCTCGGCAATCACGAAACCAAGTAGAACTCGATGAAGAAGAAGAAGAACAACTAACCTCGGCTGGGACTCACGCGAACGAGAAGAGAGAGCTCGGTTGAGAGAGAGGGCTGGCGGCTAGGTCTTGGAAATTGTGCAAAATGAGAGCTTAAGAGAATTTTGGTGATTTAAATCCTTTCTTTTCATTTTAATTCAAATAAAAAATACCTCCCCTCTAGGGCATGGGTTCAAATCCTAGAATAGCCTCTTTTTAAATCCAATTAAATCAAAAGCTTTCTAATCCCTTGGTCTTCCTCAAAGACCAAGGTTCGATCCTCCATGACGACAATAAGACCAATAATTAAATCCTCAAATTAATTACAAAACCAAACCAAACCAAATAAGAGTCCAGCAACGAACTAGAAACCCGGGTCGTTACAACTCGAGATGAAAATCAAAAGGAAAGAATTGTTCGCAGCGACTAGGAATGATCGCAACAAACGAAGAAGATTACTGGGACTTAAGGAAATCCCAGCAGGAAATCCAGTCGCAGAAATTAACAGCAAACGCGAACAGCGAATGACGCCTTCCCAACAGAACAAATTCATGCAACGTTCGGAAGGCACACTCGCAATGTTAGCATTAGACGCTGAAGGTGGCGAACCTCGCCACAACACACTAGGACCAGACCAACCCAACGAAAACCGAAATTTGGTAGTCCCGGTTAACGAAGGACCAGCGGAATTAGCAAAAGAGGTTAGTTCACCGAACCCTAGTAGCGAACTTTCCCTAGAAGTTAGTTTTTCTGATGGCGAATTTGTGGCGAACACGCCAGAACAAAACCCAACCTCTCCAATAGGAGAATTAGAACTCGCAATTTTTGACACACCGACCCAATCCGACATAAGACTAAGTACCGAACTTAACGAATGAATGGAGTTTGTCCAAAGGGACGACGATTTGCAGCACACAAGTGTGCCAGAGGAACCGATGGACGATGCGAACCCGAATGCAAACGCATCACCAATCCCATCACCAATTCCATCTCCAAACCATCACACCCAAGAGCAACCTACCCATGAGGCAGAATCCACCCAACCAAAAGACGCGAACCCCCAAAAGAAGAAAAAGAGCGTTCACAAATCAAACCAACTTTCACGCAGAGATCTGCGTTTGTTAGACGAGAATCACGAAGCAACTGCCGAACGATTAGAGAAAATCAAAGCGAAACCTATTCTACAAGAACAAGGGTTCGCTGAAGATTTAACCATGTATCTCCAATCAGTTCGCTTCGAGATAGAATAGAGAAGTTGGGGCGAATTCTGCATCAATTGGGAGGAGGCAAGAATAGAGTGGGTGACGAAATTTCTAGCAAATATCATCGACCGCGAATTTCACGTCTCATTTGTTAAGGGTAGGAAAATCTTTTGGAATTCGCGAGCTTGGAATACCATGTTTGATTTAGAGGACATCAAATCAGACTACGATGTCTTGCTGCAATCATGCTCAGACGAGGATATGGAGGATTGCATTCAAACAATCTGTCAAGCAGGAGCCAAATGGGATGAAGGACTCAAGGCTAAGCGCATTCGCGCGAGCGATCTAACAAACGAAGCGAAATTATGGGCTACGTTTGTTCGCTCTTGTCTCATGCCCACAACGCATGAAACAACTCTCACTTTGCCGCGATCCCTTCTCATCTACTGCATCATGGCAAGCCATTCAATCAACGTTGGTAGAATCATTGAAGATGAAATCTACCAATGGGCAGCTGGTGGCAAAAAGGCATGCCGAGTTATCTTCCCACACGCCATTTTGGTGTTGTGTGCAACACAAGGGGTGACAAGATCCCCTAATGACGAAAATTTACCAAGGAAGAAAACCTTGCCTACCTCTTCTAAACCTTCGAAACAAATTCGCAAACAAACCAAGCCTGCGAATCCCATATCTACGAATTCCATACCCGCGAATCCAAATCCCACGAATCCAACCACAACAAACATGGAATCCACAAGCCCTTCTACGGATGAATAGTTGGTAAAAATCTTGGAAGAGCAAAGGGATATGAAAGCTCGCCAAGTCGTATTCTACAAATACTTTTCAATTCGCGATAAGGCTGAGCAGCACTTCTTCAGCATGATTAAAGGCGGTCCTACCTTCCCAGCTTTTCCAAATTGGATTTTAGACCGTGGCTCTCCAAGCGACCATTAATTATTTTCAAATTATTTTCAACTCTTGTTATTTTGTAATTCGCTCCATCATGAATATATTGCGAATTTTTGCTTCCGACTTGTGTTATATATTTACTTGTGTTTTGTTGCTTGTTTATCTAAAAGTTAATATGTGATGCACCTAAGAAACTTTGCATGTTAAGACTTATTTTTATGCGAACTTGCACACCATATTTCTCTTATTTATCTTAATGTTTCAATTTTTGCTATGTTATTTATACTGCTTACTTTGCTAACTATCAGTGGTAACTTCTGTTCATAAGATCCTTCTCCAAGTAGATGTTTTGTGATTCGCTAATTGAAATTTAACACACCCAACTACCTTGATCCCTGTTTATTCAAAACTTCACAATAAGCTTTAAGTTTGGGGGGTTTTCATTCTGTCATTGGGACTGGCATATTCAAGTTTGGGGGTATTGAGTGCACTACATGATAATGAACTCCAAAAATAATGTTCTATCTACCTCAAGCATCCAGCAAATCTTTCTCGAGAAAAGCGTAGTCAAAAAGCTCGCGAAAAGCGAATTCAAAAAAAAAAAAAAAATTGCTGAAGTATGCGAGGACAAATTCGACCAACCTAGGGGGACGAAAATAACCATTTCAAATTATTTGAGAGGCGAAACGAATCAAAAGGGCTAGTAGCCTAAGTCAGGATAAATGAAAATCCTTGTACTGTAAAAGGAGAGTATTCGTTTGGGCAAAAGGTGAGCTAAACATTGAAGCAAATCAAGAAGTCGGGAAACAAACAGGTGAATTCCAAGTTAGGAAGGCAAATTGAACCTAAGAGCAGCGTGATCACAAAACATTTGCGAGGAATCCAAGCATCTTTGCACAAACAGTTCGCTGACAGGTAACAAATTTTTTGTAGTATGACTAATTATAGGGCTCATTGAAATAATAAGTCAATAAAATAGATAGTTTTTGGGTTGAAGTTCAATTGAAAAGGGTTATTAACATGCATGTTGTTAAGAATAAGAAGCACTCATAGATACGTTTTTAGTTCATAAGCACAATTACTTGAGACGAGTAATAATTCAAGTTTGGGGGTGTTGATAACTCGCATTCGCGACATAATTAAAGGAGCGAATGATAGATAAAAAGATGGAAAATATTATGATAAATAGTTAAAGTTCACTAGATATAGCTCACAAAAGTGAAATACCATAATCTCTTACGAACTTGAGTTATTTAACGTTTTGCTAAGTTTTGTAAGGTAATTTTCGCTAAACTTCAATTCAGCGAAAGTGAACCTGAAGATCAACCATCGGACAAATACACGCATCAGACATCCAACCAAGGACGCATCATAGCCACGAGACGTGCACGCTAACGAGATTTGCGGGGACGAAGTGGAGATCGTGAAGCAAGAGTTTCGGACTGAACTCATCATCTATAAAAGCAAAAGTCGGAAGATGAAGTCAGTACGCAAGAAATATAGAGCTAAAACGCTGTCGACGGAGAATTTCCGAAGAGATTGGAAAAGAGTTGAGAGATCAATCCATCGTAGAATCGAGGAGACTCGCTGTACATGAAGCCAAGTTAGTGCTTAGAACCTTAGTCGCCAACAACCCAGTATTCGTATTTGTTTCGCCATTTTATCGCTTTTCTTTACTGTTTTCCTTTACTGCTTTCCTTTATATTTTTTGCAACTTTACTGCTCATTTACTGCTTTTCACATTTTTAAATTTTAGCGTTTTTGTTCAAAAGTTATATTTATAAAAGTTCACTATATGCAATCTTGTTACTGTTACTTATTGCGCTTGTTATTTAATTTCAATTCATAATTAGTAACTTAGAATTCGCTAAGTTAATTTATAACGAAAGTCGTTTGCTTAATGTAAAAGTATAGGGAGAGGGTCGAGAGATTCCGCTATTTAGCTTCGAGAGAAGTAAATATCTTTATACTTTAATCTAGGTATTTTGTAGACGAGAGTTTACAATTCGCATTCGCTTAGAGATAAGGTTTACTAGAATTTCAGTACAAATTCAACGAACTTAAAGATTCGAGAGAACTAAGTAAGTTGGGTGTTAGTTGCAGTTGTAGAACTAATTTGTGAAAACTTCTTTGCGAACTTCTGCTGTTTTGTTACCTATTTCACGCACTAAAAAACCAATCTTTTCACACCAAACCATTTTATCCAATAACAAATTGACAACTTGTTATTCACAATCCTCGCATTCGCACCAACTTACAAATAAGCGAACTAAATATAATTCCCTGTGGAGATGACTTATTACTTACTTTAAAACTTGCTGCAATCGACAATGTATACTTGCATTTGCAATTCGCTTTAAAATACTATTTTATTTTCGCTAACCGCGAACCACCTTGAAAGCGAACGGTAGGCATCCAAATAAGAAAAACATATAAAAGATAGTAGTTGTAGGCTGAAATTTCAAAAACCAAAAATTTAAAACAAAATGGTTATCAAATGGTACCTTAAGTTTTTTAGTTTTAGGTTTTGCATTTTTAGTACTATTTACTTCAAACATTATACAAAATTACATGTTTTCTCATAACACGACACAAACCATGAGATCAAGAAAATGAAACAGAAGGGATATAGCAAGTTTAGAAGGGTAGAAAATTGAGACATAAATTATATATTATTCATATTTCATTGAAATTAATTAAGCAAAGAGGGTGGCTTTGGTACAAGTAGAACTACATGATGGAGCAAGCGTAGGGATTGTCATCACTGAACATCCGAACATAATTTTCATCCATGACTGTCTCTGTAATGGCAGCTGTGTCGGGAACCTTTCTAACCATGTTTGGTGGTGCCTTCTTGTCATACGATGCCGACACGTAAGCATATGGCTCCAATGAAACTGGCACGTATGGCCACATCTCGACCTTCTTCTTCGTTGCTTGTGCTGCTTTCAGCACCTTCTTTGGCTCTATGTACCCTGTCACTGTCACCTTCATCTGCTTCACATCCACATCCACTTGCTTTGCTCCTGCAACCACGAATCAAAAGTACTCATACGCTTTAAGATCTGGGTTGTTGTTTTAGTTTTAACCATCTTGAGCTGGCGTAGCGGGTGGTTGAACTCGTAAAAAAAGTTAGAGAGATCGTCTAGGTTCAAATCTCTTGGCGTTTAGCAGTTGTCTGCTTACGATATTAAAATCTTATGAAGTAGATGCCGAGGGTGTTAAGGGTAGCAATTGTTTCATAAGATTAGTAAAGATCTTGGGAGTAGAAGAGGTAGTTAAGCATGTTTGGACGAGAGCAGCTTAGTATTAAGTTGGGTGATCATTTGGGAAGTTGTTACGTCGAACTCCTTCATGTCTATTTGTTTTTGTTTGTTACTTTCACCTTTTGTTTTTCAAACTGGCTTCTATCCTCCCTCTCTTCTATGTTCGTTCTTGTTACTTTTCTTTTTTCGGGTATGCGTTTTGGCCCCGCCAGCCGGTTAGAACTCCTTGTGACTCCTCCCTCGCCAGTTGGCTGGTTGTTTGTCACTTGCGTATCCCTTTGCGACATAGAATTTGAAGAAAATAAGTTTAAAACCTTATGGTAGCGTCTTTGAATCACTGTTTTAGAAGTAAATGTTAAAGAGGTTAGATTAGCTGAGTTAGTGCTAGAAGTCGTGACAAATTTTATTTAAAAGGTCTATGAAATACGGCTCACTTTGCCAAATTCAACCTTGGATTGGCATAGCCAATTGTTAGCCTTGTGATTACAAAACGTATAGAGATTTAGAGAGAATTTTATTGGTTCAAATGATCTCTCAATGGTTGTGATCTCTGCTAAGGATATTGAAATCTTACGAGTTTTTTATAACTAAATATTATAGGATCATGAAATTAGTCGAACTTATGGATTATGAAAAAACTATCACGTGACTCAAGAAATGAGTAGAAAATGAGACTGAAGAGAGGTTTGAACACAAGAGTACCTTATATTATAATATATATTATATCAAATTACTACTTAACTCAAAAGCTCATACGTACCTTTTACCCGAGACATGATCTGTTTCATCTTGCGGCCGCATCCTTCACAGTCCATTCGAACCTTTAATGACACTGTTTGCATCTGCTTCTTCTTCTTCCTGTGCTTGTAAATCAAATTAGAAAAGTACTCCCAAGTGCCTTCAACTCCCATTTTGTTCAACCTCTTCTTTTCTATATGTTGCTAAAAGTAATTCCACAAGAAGGGCTCTTTCCTAGGGAATGTTCTTCTAAGGTTATATAGGGGATAGGAAGATTGATGGAAAATGGAAACCAAAGGCTTTGAAAGTTGGTTCTCTTTTTGGTGTGTATTTCTCTTGAACTGAACCCCTTATAAATATAGAGTTCTGCAAGGACTTTCAGTTGAAAAGATAAAAGGAAAATTTGCAATTTCTTTTTTAAACTAAGAGTTTGACTCCAAAATTATACTTTCTTTCTCTTGAATTTATTTTTTTCAGAAAATGGTTTCAATGCTTCTTGGGTAAGGAAAGATGAAAGTAAGAACAAAGTTAAAAGCTTAAGAACAACAGTGCCCATTTAAATGCTTTAGAACATTTTGATCAATGACATATCCATATACTTTTGGAAGAATATGCATGTGTCATTGTATGGTTGGAGTGACATGGATTTGGATGAATCAAAACTGCCACGTTGCCAAATGATGGATTTCCACGTGGATAATGTATAATCCAATGTTAGATTCACAACCCAAGTGGCCACCAAAAATTCAAGGGAATGGGTGCAGGTAGTTGCTTGGAATTAGTGTGGACTTGTTGTTATGTTGTATCATCTCTATCATGTAATTAATACATTGAAAACTATGCAAGCCTAAATATGAATTTAAGAGAGTAACGAAATAAAATTATTATTAAAGGTATGTTTATAAATGTTAACACATACTTATATTGTTGAAGTGTGGGTAAGAAGGCATTTAGATTTAGTAGTCAAAGTTGACCTTAGAAATCTACGAGGTGACTAAGTACATAATAAATAATTTTCTACGAATTTTTACATCAAAGTGTTATTAAATCATGTGGTATATCTTTACGAATAGTTGAGATATGGATAAAATTAATCAAAACATTCACAAACATATATATTAAGAAAGTTACAATACTAGTTATTTTTAAAACTAGCATGAGAAGTTGAAAGAGTATAGTCATTATATATGAATTAGTGGCACATTGATTTTATTGTTTGGAGATAATTCAATTCAAATTTCAAGAATGATATTTGACTTTCATTTATTTAAAAACATTAATATCATTTGTATAAGATTTTGTGGTCCCACAATTTATATAAAAAAAATGTTTTTTTAACCCATTTCTTATTTTAGAGTTCAATGAATAACATTCTTAACAACATAACTAAGAGATGGAAGTTGCATTCAAGTTTTTCAGACAGACGGCCATTAGATGTGCAGAGATGATCGAGGCGTGATTGGCGGTGGGAATTTTGGAAAGGGAAAATTGAAGGATGGAAAAAAGTACAAAAGGAATATACAAAGTCATACCAAATAGCTTACTCCTTGTATCTACATTGCAAGGTGGCAACAATTTGGAATATAATTTTAAAACTTTTATTTATCTACTCAAAGGGTTAGTGTGCAGATAATTTCGTTGTTTAATGAAATTGATATTATTTTGCTCTCATTTATTTGAGAGTAGTTTTTTTTATAGGGGTGGTAATTTTCCCTCCTCCAACCTGTACCTAGTTTTTCATTCTATAATATTTGACAGTTTTTTTTATCAAAATATAATAAAGCCAAACTTTAAAAATTAAAGTCCTAGATGACCATTTGATTTTTATTTTTTATTTTCCCAAATTTAAGTTTAGTTTTTACTCAAATTTTTCACCATGTGTTCTACCTTTCCTACGATATATTTATATTTTTTTAAAAGAAAATAGGTAGATACAATTATTAACTTTCAAAAATAAAAACAAACTTTTGGAAGTTATTTTTTTTTTTTACTAAATTTTGGTTCGGTTTTTACAAATATAGGTAAAATATAGATATTTAAACAACAAAAAAACATATGGTAAGGTAGTTGTTGTATCCTTAGATTTCAAAAACTAAAAACAAAAAATTAAATGGAGCCTAAAAAACTCATTTTTATTTATATTTTTAGAATTTAGTTATGTTAAATGTTTTCTAAAAAATAATGCTCATGGTAAAGAAATTATATGACAAATAAGGAAAAAATGGCAAAATCAAGAAATTTAGAGATAAAAATAGTATTTATTAGCTTAAGTTTTAAAAGTAAATATCAAATTGTTATAAAATGAGTTTTTTTTTTTTTTTTTTTAAATCTTCAAAATTCAAGGTTAAGTCTTAACTTAAAATAAGTATTAAAAAAAAACTTAAAACAAGTATTTAAAATTGTTTTTGTTTTGAAATTTAATTAAGAATTCATATTTTTTACAAAATTGAAAACAAAATATAAATTATAAAAAAAATAAAAACTAAAAATAAAAATAAAAATGGAAAGTGATATTAAATGGGACTTAAAATTTTTGCTTTTTATATATGATCTTTACAAAATAAAATTGGAGACGTAAGAATTAACTATATTTTGTTGGATTTAATTAGGTAGAGAGTATATATGTATGGCCAACATGAGAGTCCCCACACAAATTGTTTCATTGCTGCAAAATTATTGAACATCCAGAGGCTTCTATATTCTGATGTAGTTTCACAGAACATTCAAATATTTTATTTAACTCTTTTTTTCTTTTCTTCTTTTTTTAAGATGATCGTGAGCCTCATATTGTTTTTTCAAGATCACAAAAACAGTTTTAATTTTAACAAACTTGTCCAGAGAGAGATTCTTGAAAAATACTTTGATTTGAATAACAAGATCATCAAGTTTTGATGGGGACAATAAACAACCACAAATCTCCACATTGATATGATATTGTTCACTCTGGGAATCACCCGTCATGACTTTGTTTTTGGACATCTCCCAAAAGGCCTCATATCAATGGAGGTGTTGCCCCCTTCTTAAATACACAAGATCTTTCCCTAATCTTAGGGATGTGGGACAATTTTGTTTGCCCAACAATCCTCCCCTCAAACAAAGTACACGTCGATCTCTTCGAACCTTATCGACTTTGTGTATATCAGGGAGATTTCCCCTCGAACAAAGTACACCGAGCCAACAATAGGCTCGCCCCTCCTTTGTTCTTTATCGGGAGTCTTCACCCACATCGCAAAGTCAAAAGCCTTAGCTCTGATACCACTTGTTAGGGACAACAAACAACCACAAATCTCCATATTGATATGATATTGTCCACTTTGGGAATCACCCATCATGGCTTTGTTTTTTGACATCTCCCAAAAGGCCTCATATCAATGGAGGTGTTGCCCCCTTCTTAAATACACAAGATCTTTCCCTAATCTTAGCGATGTAAGACAATTTTGTTTGCCCAACAAGTTTGTTACCACTACACCCTTCAACATTTAATTTGATCAATCAATATGTTTCACTGAGTGCCAAGCACTACCAAATGTGCCAATGGAGCAATAACTCAACCGACATCAATGTTCACTTAATGATTTAGAGGTCTTAGGTTTGAGTCTCCCCTACCCCCAATTATTGTAATCTCAAAAAAAAAAAAAAAAAAAAACACTACCAAATGTGAGAGAGCTAAGGTCGTTTTTAAGGCTCGAGAACTATTATCGAATATTTATAATAAGTTACAAAGTCACTCGATATGATTATATGTTAAGATTTCGTAGTACAAAGTTGCTCGATTATAAAGGTATAAAACTGCTTAACTATAAAAGATGAACGCAAAGGGTTAATATTAATAAAGAAAGAAATATTTAAAAATGCTCTACAAACTTATAAAAAACTCAATTAATATTTTGTCAAGTGTACCTTAATCATTCATTTATAATTTCGTAAATATTGCATTTGACCTCTTATTATTTTGTTAAGTTTGAGGGTTGATTGCAACATTTAAAAAATGTTTGTGAGATCCTAACATGCCCCCTCAAGATGGTGCTTCTGGGCTCACCAATCTTGAATTGTATCTCAATTTTATTTTATTGGACCAAATACACATTTGGGTTTTATGGGCTATGATAGCATGTGAGAGAATATAAGGTTCCAACTCAAAACCAATTAATAATAAAGGGAGTAATCCATATCTCTTTTATATTGATGTTGGACTCTCACATTTTCCAATGTGGGATATTTGTGAGATACTAACAAAAGTTCAAGCATGTATGGGATTGTGTAATACTTAACGAAGTTTATTAGGTCTTAGAATTTGATGGAATATTAAATAAAAAAGTTTAATGGTGTGTGATTGTAATAAGTCTCGTTAGTTTAAGGGTGATTTTGTGTAACTTTTTCTTAAAATTTAAATATAGTTTTTAATATAAATCGTTGATCTTGTCCGCAAATTTTAGAGAGGACATATATCTCTCACCAGAGCCATGCTCATGTCCATTTTCACCTGTCTCTATAGGTTCCTTGTCGAATAACATACTTCACAATATACCTAAAATTTGAAATGATCTTTGATAAGGTAAGAATATAAATTCAGAATTTCAAAGAAAAGAAAATTAAAAAGGATACAAAAAGAATCTTAAAAAGCCAATTATTGAGAAACATAATAAAAAGGAAACAAAATTAGAAAGTATGAAAAAAGGATATATTGGCTCTATAAATTTATATATTATAATATATGTATATATTTTGAAAAGTTATATTATAGTAATAAGTTAATTAGGTAGCTCCACAATGGGGTGACATCTAAAAAATTATTGAAAGAAGGGTGGAGAAGTGGGCTTGTTGAGTAAAGTGGCTTTGTTCTTCGTTTGTTTGGTAGAGGCGAACGCAAATATATAATTGACCGTTTTGCACGTTAAGTATATGTGATTATAAAAACTACTTATAGGGTGTATTTAGAATTTGGAGAGAAAAATAGTGTGAAGTAGTGGGAAAGGATTAATGATAGCTGAAGTGATTAAATACTCGTTTAAGGATTGATTTAGCTAATTAATTACTAATTGAAGATTGAAGTTGATAGTAGTAATTGAAGTATTAACTACACATTTCATAAGTGATATTTTTTAGTACAAAATGGAGGAAGAAGATTACAAATACCAATTTCAGGGATCGAATTATGACCTTGGTGTTGAACTGAATTTTCACCAAACAATGAAACCACTAAGTTAGTAATCCTTTCGGTGACAATTGATGTTAGCATTGATTAAATGACTGATGAAGAGTTTTGATAAGTGATTAAGAATAGTTGTCTACTATCAAATATAAGCTGAAAGTTCTAAAAAAGTGATCCTTTACCATTCTTCTTCTACCAAAAACTATATGTACACCTTAAACTTTTTTTAGCGATAAATAGACATGCCCTAATAAATAGACACGCCCTAAATGGTTAGCATGCAATTTTTTGAATCTGCTTCAAACTTTTGTTAAGATAATATAGTCTTATTGTTATAATATTTGCAAAAAGTTTAGGACATGTTAAGATATGACATAAACTTCGGTACATACTAATTTGAATTAAAGATAAATAAATGATGATCCAAATAAACTAAACTACATAACTGGACATAAAAATTATCAACGGAGTAAAAGTCAATATCCATAAACCAAAAATTATAATCTCAAAAAATTAAAAAAAAAAACAATAAAATTGATAATAAAATTGAAGGTATACTCATATCCATAAAACTATGAAGTGTTTTATACTTGGCATTATTTTATTTTATTAATTTTTTTTGGAGCACAATACTTTGCATTATTGAGTAAGCCAAGCTATTATTTTGAACTGTAATTGTTGAAGTGACCCTGAACCTCATCTCAACTTCATCTATCACTATCTCATAATAAGAGCCCACAATAATGTTGGAATTTTCATGTAGGAGAAAAAAAAGAGAAAGAAATCAATATATTTCTCTTTTCCAAGTTGAATTCATCTAATACTCTAATATTCATCTTTCGAATAGTTTCGACCCCATTTTGTTGGAATCTCTAGAGGTAAAAGGGTAAACTTTTTCTATACTAAAGACACCTCAACTTTACTAAAATTCGATAACCTTAATTTTGTTCATATTTTCATCATTTTGGTTTTTTTTCATCAATAGATAATAAAAAAAATGAAAATAAAGAAGGGAAATCATATTAGTTATCTAAATTTGGAAACTATTTAAGTAAATGTCTACCATATTCTTAATTTTAACTAAATGTCTAATTTCAAATTGTAGGGAGAGAGAAATCAAATTCTCATTTTAGGGATACACCGTGGTTTGAGGAAGGGGAATATGCTAGGTTGACAAACTATAAATCACATCTTTAGGATGTTTAATTCAAATTTACGGAATTCATTAAAAAAAATCAATAGCAGCAAAAACCATTTCCTCCAGTTTCGACAAAGAATCAACCAGAACCACCTGAAATCAAAATATTAATAAAAACAAATCATAGGAACTAACTCGAAAGCCAGTTTTGGGAATACTCTTCGGCGAAGAGGGAGCTGCATACCCACACGGACGTGGCTTTTTGGGGGGGAGCGGGATCGATCAGTGAAGTAGCAATAACATTCACACATAACAAAGAAATCTGACATGGGTCACGTATGTTGTTGCGTTCAATGGGGTTTGAATCACAACAAACATGTATTTGACTTACATGACGATATGTATTGAAGTTGTTCACGAATCTACACAACTTTTAGATTATGTTTCAGTAGCAATCGGCCTTGATGAAATGTCAAAGATTTCTAGCTTATCTCTTTACAAAGACGACATTGAAAAAAAAAAAGTTGTTAACACTAACCGTGGAAAGAGATGTGCAATGGATGCATAATGAGTTTGGAATTGACCTATACTTGGACTGGTGCATTCTTGCTGAAATATTCACTGTACGTACATATATGGACTACTTTCTGCTAGGGCTATGTTCGCTTGTGAGGGTGTTTGCAATATGCGAAAATAAAGTAAGGTTTTAAAGCGAATTGCAAATGCAAGTATACATTGTCGATTGTAGCAAGTTTTAAAGTAAGTAATTAAGTCATCTCCACAGGGAATTATCTTTAGTTCTTCTATTTGCAAATTAGTGTAAATGCGAGGA